>PVIY010003119.1:11859-30241 GCA_004026745.1 Myrmecophaga tridactyla
GTAGCAGAGAGGCTGGAGGGAACTGCCTGATAATGTAGAGCTGTGTTCCAGTAGCCATGTTTCTTGATGATGACTGAACAATGATATAGCTATCACAATGAGACTCTGCGAATGTGGAAACCTTGTGTCTGATGCTCCTTTCAGCTACTATATCAACAAAAGAGTAGAACATGTGGAATAAAAATAAATAATAGGGGGAACAAATGAAAAAAATAAATTTAGTTTGAAATGCTAGTGATAAACGAAAGCAAGGGGTAAGGGGTATGGTATGTATAATCTTTTTTTCTCGATTATTGTTTTATTTCTTTTTCTGATGTCTCTTTATTTCTTTCTCTAAATCGATGCAAATGTTCTAAAAAATGATGAATATGCAACTATATGATAATATTAAGAATTACTGATTGTATATGTAGAATGGAGTGATATATTAATGTTCTTTTGTTAAGTTTTTTAATTAATAAAAAGTTTAAAAAAAAATAATAATAATTAAAGGGGCCTAAGACCTGATGTTCACTAAGGTTAGTGTTTAAGACTAAGACACAATCAAATCCTTTTTATATCCTTAATTATTATTCTCCCTCTGGGGAGATATATACTTTCTTGACTTTTATCCTTGGCTAAAGCAGATCTGTGATGGGCTTTTAGAAAGGGGCCTGGACATTAGGCCACCATAGTGATTAATCCCATTGATTGGTATCCTTGGGAGTGGTTGGGATGGGGAAGTTTATATTGTATACATATTCCCACAACAAAAAAATAAAGAAAAACTAAAGAGCCAATGACAATTAAATGCAGTATCTGATCCAAGTGTTCAGAAAATGCATTGATAAGTACTTAGATAGATGGATTGATAGAATGTTATGGTTAATGTGGTGAAAAGTTAAAATCATTGGATTTGGGTATCTGGTGGGGTAGATATATGTTATATGATATTATGAGTCACATTTTTGTGACTGTTCTATTAGTTTGAACATATTTCAAAGTAAAAAGTTAAAAATAGTAACAGTGGAATCCCTTGTTCTTGTGTTATAACATAGAGATTTATTTACTATAATACCTTTATTTCCATATGCAGAAATTGTTCTTCATGTTTCCAGTGTTGAAATTGTGTCTGGTCAGGTCTTAAACAGCAGGATATCAAGGGTATCATATACATTAATAGCACTATAGAGCTGTACCAGGAAGGACTAGCCTGATCATGTTGTAGCAGACAGGTTTGAAGAGCCAAAAGAGGTCTTTTAAAACTCTCTAGCAGCATCTTTCACACTATTTCAAAAGGGTTCCATGGTTCAATAAAATCCTCATATGTCCATCCTATAGAGTCACAACAACATATTTACATATAAAACAAACATAATAGGTGCTATTCTAAATAAACATGTTGCTCTTATTTGCTGCACCCCTGTTGCTTCTAGCTCATTCTCCTTTGCTGCTCCCTAGAGGGCATCAGCCGCAGTAAACACACCATCACTGTCTACTACACTATTCTTTTTTCTTTTTCAGGCCCCACTGCTGAAATCAGGCCTTGCCAAGCTTTAAGAAAAGTGATGGCAGTTAAGTTGACAGATAAATAAAACAAAATACACTTAGAAGAAAAAAAAACTATCTGCCTGCCTGTCCTCAGGACTCTGAGTTTGCTTATTATTAACATCCCACCTTCTTCCAACTCCTCTGAGATCCAATCCAGGTTACCATTTGCCACATACTTCTTGAGCTAAAAGTCTACCTTCTACTGTTTGGATTTATTTTCATCTGTTATAAGTTAAATAGAGCTCCAAGTCAAGTTAATTTTGTTAAGAGTTTATTAAAGTATAATTTACAGCTTCCTAGTAGAGAAAATCTATTGTAACAATAAAGGTATATTTATCTGACAATTTTGCCTGTCTAGACAGCATGTCATGTCCAAGTTGTTTTGTGAAGTATAGCAAGAATGCAATATATATCAGAAAAAAATTTAATTTATGCTATTTTCATGAATCATTAACCCAGAATACCCTTTAAAGAAGAGAGTAGAATGAGCCAAAGTTAAAAATAAAATTTAATTTAGTACAAACTTTGGGGCACTTAATTCTCCATGACATATTAGTTTATATAATAATTAACAAATCAATTTAATACTTTCAATATTTTCTTCATAAATATATAATTCTTGAGATCCTTAGCTAACATTTCATTTTGTGTGTCACTAATTGAGATCCACTTCAAAGTGGCTGAACATCTTGTTTTGTAAATGTGCTTTACAATATTATGGCTTTTTCAAGTCCATTCATGCAATCCCTAAGTGATTCCTGTAAAAAAGGGGGGCAATTTTAACAATTCATAAGACATTTGGAAACTTCTCTCACTTGACAACTTTGTGTGAAATATCATTTCATAATTCTCTGAAATGTTATTTGATATTTTTTGTGATTATTAATTCTTATTTTTGTAGAATATTTTATAATTGATGTAAGTAGGAGGGCTGTGTTATACTGCTCAAGAATAATAACATCTTTGAATAACATAAACTATTTATTGTTGTGAATTAAAAAAGGCTTACCAACATAGCCTACCCACTTCAGCATCTTCCATACAATAAATGGCTCAAGAATGTGAAACATAAAATGTGAGGTTAGAGTCATAAATTATTAGGTATTTACAAGACTTCTAAGTAAGTTGTCCTGTTGGGACCATGCTCCAGAGTCAAATGTCTAGGGCACTGGGGAAACAAACTGGTGGAAACTAGGCAGCATGTCAATGATCAGGCAGGTTTTACTCACTGCGTATAAGAGCCTGCACATTGGTCTTAGCAGTGGGTTCTAGAGTGCTACTCAGAAAATTGAGGTAGATGGCTAATTGTACATACTAGGCCCCTAAGTTTGGACTTGGAGTAAAGCTCAGATATGTTGGATTCATGACAAACACACAGAATATCACTGGTATGAAAGACATCAAATTCCAAAGTCTGTCAGTTGACAAGGTAGAGATTTTTGAAGGATTCCTTGCATGACAGGGTTAGTTTCAGCCTGAAGAAGTTCCTTAGAGCTCCAGCAACAGGGTTAGAGGAGATGGAGTTTAATGATAACAACATTCATAGTGGAAGTAATCTAGGTATAATATTTTATTTTCATCAACAATTGTGTAACATTTTTTTCCTTAAAAGGAGAAATTTTCATGCTCGCTTCGGTAGCACATATACTAAAATTGGAATGATACAGAGAAGATTAGCATGGCCCCTGTGCAAGGATGACACACAAATTTGTGAAGTGTTCCATATTTTTGGGAGGAGGCCTTGGAGCACAAATGAAACCAGAAGGAAAGATATATGATAAAGACTGAGATGGTATAATCGGTGAATGCATACAGTATATAATGATGGTGACTAAATGTACAAATTTACAAATGTTCTTGCATGAGGAAGAAGAAAGGAGTGTCAATACTGTATGGTGATGAAAATAGATGGTAGTTAATATTTTAAAACTTTAACTTATGTGTGAGACTAATGCAAAAAATGTTTATTTAGTACAAAATTTATATTTTGACTAGTGTATTTTCTAGTATAACTTATGTGGGCAGCTTAATTGAACACCATAAGTACATGGAACTTTGACTAGGGCATGAGATTTTGTAGGTTTGTCCAGAGTGATGCCTCGATAAATCCTGGAGTGGCTTGAACAGTGAATTAAAAAGTTTTTGCAAAGTCCCCTTGGGGGAATGGCCAGAAAGGGCAAAAATTCAACTTCCCCAAGTGGAGAATTCTTGATATTTTCACAAGCAGTGGTGACATCCAAAACAATAGGGTGAGCCCCCAATCTTGGGCTTGTTCATATGAAACTTAACCCTGCAAAGGATAGGCTAAGCCTTCTTAAAATTAGGCCTAACAGTCACCCCCCGATGTGGCCTCTCTCTCTCTCAGCCAACATGACAAGCAAACACACTGCCCTCCCCCTCTCTACATGGCACAGGATCCCAGGGGTGTGGACCTTCCTGGCAATGTGGGACAGAAATCCGAGAATGAGCTGGGACTCAGCATCAAGGGATTGAGAAAACCTTCTAGACCAAAAAGGGAAGAGCAAAATGAGACAAAATAAAGTATCAATGGCTGAGAGATTCCAAACAGAGTTGAGAGGTTATCCTGGAGGTTATTCTTGTGCATTATATAGATATCAGCTTTTTAGTTAAGATGTAATGGAGAGGCTGGAGGGAACTTCCTGAAAATGTAGAGCTGTGTTCCGGTAGGCATGTTTCTTGAAGATGATTGTATAATGAATAGCTTTCACAATGCGACTGTGAGACTGCAAAAACCTTGTGACTGATGCTCTTTTTATCTACCTTATTGACAGATGAGTAAAACATATGGATTAAAAATAAATAAATAACAGGGGGAACAAATGTTAAAATAAATTTAGTAGATTGAAATGCTGGTGATCAATGAAATGGAGGAGTAAGGGGTATGGTATGCATGATTTTTTTTTGTTTTCTTTGTATTTCTTTTTCTGAATTGTTGCAAACGTTCTAAGAAATTATCATGATGATGAATATACAACTATGTGATGATATTTTGTTATTGATTATCTATCAAGAATGGAAGGATCACACGGGGGCCAAGATGGTGGCTTAGCAATGTGTGAGTTTTAGTTCATCCTCCAGAACAACTACTAAATAACCAGAAACAATACAGAACAGCTCCTGGGGCTACATCACTAACCAGACACGCAGCATACCCCAGTCTGGACAAGCTGGATCAGTTGCGAGCCCCCCTAGAAACGTGAGTTCCACAAGCCGTGGCAGCAAGCGCCCCTCCCCTACAGGCTGTTTCCCAGAGGGGAAAAGAAAGAGACTTTACCAGTAGCAGGGACTGAGCCCAACCAAACGCCAACTGTGGAATTAATTAACAAATTCTGACTACTAAAAATAGTCCCCCAGCTAGGGTGAACCTGGTCAAAGTGGAGGTCGCTCATTTTTGCCCCAGTGCCAAGGGGGCAGGGCTGATGGAAAAAGAAAAAAAAGGAAGCAGGTTTTGGTGGCTGTGTTTCTACAAAGGCTTGACTGCCTTTGGATACAGTGGCAGGGCTTCTCAGATTGCAACTGCCCCAGGCATAGGCGGAAACAAGCTCATTTGAGGGCTTGTCTGGAGCCTGTGCCTTCCCCAGGGGAGGGGTGAAGCCCAACACAGGTGGAATCCCTCCCTTAAGAAATCCAGACACCAGGGCTTGGTAATTTGAAGCCATTAAAACCAGCCTACAACCTCTCTTCTGTCTCCACCACGCCCCCAGCAGGGACTGTCTGCCAAAGTTAAAGGTGCCACATAATCTTATGCTGGTGGGACCTGCAGGCAGACAAGCACCACATACTGGGCAAGTTAAGAAAAACAGAGCCCAGAGATTTCACAGGAAAGTCTTTCAACCTGCTGGGTCTCACCCTCAGGGAAATCTGATGCAGGTGACTCTTTCCTCTGGATAGGAGGCTAGTTTGGTCTGGGAAAATCCAGCTGGGGTCTATAATACTCACATAGACAGTCCTAAGGGTTGGGGGAAAAGGGCACCATACAACCAGGGCAAGAAACAAGAAAACAAGAAGTGAAAAATTCTCCTCTGTTAAACAAAACCTAAGCTAGAGGTCCAGAAAAAGCTGAACTGAATGTCAAAGAACAGATAGACAACAAATTCATCCAGCAAGAAACCCCTAAGTAAAGGAAGTGAAAGCAGCCTCCAGAATAAACTAATTAAGGTAATTAAATGCCCAGATGCCAGGAAAATATAACAAATCACACTAGGAAAATTGAAGATATGGCCCAGTCAAAAGAACAAACCAAAATTCAAATGAGATACAGGAGCTGAAACAATTATTTCAGAATATACGAACACACAGAGAAAACCTCATCAAAAACCAAATGAATGAATTGAGGGAAGATATAAAGAAGGCAAGGAATGAACAAAAAGAAGAAATTGAAAGTTGGAAAAAACAAATCACAGAACTTATGGGAATGAAAGGTGGAGTAGAAGAGATGAAAAAAATAATGGAAAACTACAATGGTAGATTTTGGGAGGCGGAAGATAGGATTAGTGAACTAGAGGATGGAACATCTGAAATCCGACAAGAAACAGAAGCTATAGGGAAAAAAATGGAAAAATATGAGCAGGGATCCAGGGAATTGAAGGACAATATGAAGCACATGAATATACATGTTGTGGGTGTCCCAGAAGGAGAAGCGAAGGGAAAAGGAGGAGAAAAACGAATGGAAGAAATTATCACTGAAAATTTCCCAACTCTTATGAAAGAGTTAAAATTACAGATCCAAGAAGTGCAGCATACCCCAAAGAGAATAGATCCAAATAGGTGTACTCCAAAACATTTACTAATCAGAATGTCAGAGATCAAAGAGAAAGAGAGAATCTTGAAAGCAGCAAGAGAAAAGCAATCCATCACATACAAGGGAAGCCCAATAAGACTATGCACAGATTTCTTAGCAGAGACCATGGAGGTGAGAAGACAGTGGGATGACATATTTAAATTACTAAAAGAGAAAAACTGCCAACCAAGAATTCTATATCCAACAAAATTGTCCTTAAAAATGAGGGCAAAATTAAAATATTTTCAGACAAAAAATCACTGAGAGAATTTGTGACCAAGAGACCCGCTCTGCAAGAAATACTAAGGGAGCACTAGAGACAGATATGAAAAGACAGAAGAGAGAAGTGTGAAGAAGAGTGTAGAAAGGAAGACTATGAGTAAAGGTAAAAAGAAGTAAAATTAGATATGACGTATAAAATCCAAAAGGCAAAATGGTAGAAGAAAGTACTATCCATGCAGTAATAACACTAAATAGTAATGGATTAAACTCCCCAATCATAAGACATGGACCGGCAGAATGGATTAAAAAACAGGAACCATCTATATGCTGTCTCTATTCAAAGGACATGAGGGCAAGGACACAAACGGACATTTGCACACCAATATAGCATCATTATTTACAATTACCAAGAGATGGAAACAGCCAAAATGTCCATCAACAGACGGGTGGCTAAACAATATGGGTAATTGGAGCTGAAGGGATACAGATTGTGCAACAGGACTGAATATAAAAACTCAGAAATGGACAGCACATTACTACCTAACTGTAATACAATTATGTTAAAACACTGAATGAAGATGAATGTAAGAGTGATAGAAGAAGGAGGGCTGGGGGCATAAATGAAATCACAAAGAAAGATAGATGACAAAAATTGAGATGGTAGAATCTAGGAATGCCTAGAGTGTATAATGATAGTGACTAAATGTACAAATTCAAAAAATGTTTTTGCATGAGGAAAAACAAAGGAATGTCATTACTGCAGGGTACTGAAAATAGATGGTAACTAATATTTTAAAATTTAACCTTATGTGTGAGACAAAAGCAAAAAATGTTTATTTGGTACAAAATTTACGTTTTGACTAGTGCATCTCCTAATATAACTTATGTGGATAATTGGTTGAACAACATAAGGACATGGAAACTTGGGTAGGACATGAGATATTGTTGGTTTGTCCAGAGTGATGCTCTGATGAATCCCAGTGATTTGATCAGTGAGTTGAAAAGTATTTGCAATGTGCCCTTCGGGGAATGATGACAACAGGGGAAAATTCAACCTCCCCAAGTTGAATTCTTGATATTCTCACAAGCAGTGTGGACAACGAAAGCTATAGGCTGAGCCCCCAGTCTTGGGGTTTGTTCATATGAAACTTAAACCCACAAAGGATAGGTCAAGCCTACTTAAAATTAGGCCTAAGAGTCACCCCCAAGAGAACCTCTTTTGTTGCTCTAATGTGGCCTCTCTCTCCAGGCAAGACAACAAGCAAACGCACCACCCTCCCCCTGTCTACGTGGGACATGACTCCCAAGGGTGTGGAACTTCCTGGCAATATGGGACAGAAATCCTGGAATGAGCTGAGACTCAGCATCAAGGGATTGAGAAAAATTCTAGAATGAGCTGAGACCCATCATCAAGTGATTGAGGAAAACTGCTCGAACAAAATGGGGAAGGGTGAAAGGAGACAAAGTATCAATGGCTGAGAGATCCCAAACAGAGTCAAGAGGTTATCCTGGAGGTTATTCTTACACATTAAGTAGTTATCACTTTGTTATCCAAGATGTAATGGAGAGGCTGGAGGGAACTGCCTAAAAATGTAGAGCTGTGTTCCATTAGCCACGTTTCTTGATGATGATTGTATAATGATATAGCCTTCACAATGTGACTGTGTGATTGTGAAAACCTTGTGTCTGATGCTCCTTTTATCTACCTTGTCAACAGATGAGTAGAGCATATGGAATAAAAATAAATAATAGGGGGAACAAATGTTAAAATAAATTTAGTTTGAAATGCTAGTGATCAATGAAAGGAAGAGGTAAGGGGTATGGTATGTATAATTTTTTTCTCTGTTTTTGTTTTATTTTTCTGTTGTCTTTTTATTTCTTTTTCTGAATTGATGCAAATGCTCTAAGAAATTATGATGATGATGAATATGTAACTATGTGATGATATTGTGAATTACTGATTATATATGCAGAACGAATGAGCATATCTTAAGAATGTTTGTGTCTCTTTCTTGTTATTTTTTTAAATTAATAAAAAAAGAGAATGGAATAATCCATATGGTAAGAATGTTCATGTTTGTATGTTGTTATGTTTAATAAATAAATAAATAAATAGGGAGAACTTTTCTATATTCAAAACCCTTTTTCTTTTTCTATCTAATATGTCAAAAAAGGTAACCACAATAGGATCAGAAATGTGCCAAACTCTATCTGTGGGTTCATTTTATTTAGAAGATAGTCAAGAAATAACAATTAGTAAAAAATTCAAGACATCTTCTTTTTTACATGAAAATAAAACAAATCCATCATTTTTAACCTTATGTGACAAGAAACCTAAAAGGAAGAGTTGAGAACAGCCGCATTTTGCAATTGAGAAGAATCTTGGGTTTCTGAGTTTTATTTAAAACCAGAAACTGACATTAAGCTAAATTTCAGTAATGATAAAATAAAAGTGTTCAATCTTAAAAAGTAAACCATAAAAAAAGATGACCCCAAATCGCCACCCAATAAATACTTTGTCAACTAAACCACAGCCACGGTAGTTTAAAAAAAAGTAAAGTAGTTTTCCTACATGTTTCAATGAAATACCCAGTATATTTGTTATCATACTCAGAAAATACTATGAATTTCATGAACCATATTAGAGCTAAGTATACTCAAGTCATAGCCATACCTTATGGTAGAAATAAAGAGGTCAAAAAGTAAATACTCAAAATGGTATGGGAGTAATCCAGGATTAATCTAAAATATAGATTTTTATAAATTGCAATATATTGCATTGGAAGCATTATTTAATTGTTCTCATATGCACATATTTCCTAAATTTAGAGCAGTAGCTTATGTCTACTTCCTGAAGAGATGTCCGTTATGGTAGCATGGAAAGATTCATTCTTAATGTTAAAAGGGAAAACAAGCAACAACACAAAGCATCCTGCTTTCCTCAGCAACCAAAATATCTCTGCATATTTCATTTTGCTATGCAACATCTGGAAAACTGAAGCCAAATCCTGTCCTAAGGAAACAAGAAAGATAGAAACCATTAAGAGCATTTTGATTCTTCCACACTTCAAAGAACACAATTTCCTATGCTCAAGTGTTTCCAACAAAATTAGGCAGATACACACAGATGAAAAGCCTCATCCCAGCCAGTTTGCAAATATTCATCCAGACATATGAAAGTTCAGTGGGAGAAACATTTTGTTTAGTAGGAAACAGCAACCTAGGAAAACCACATATCTTTACTCCTTTAATTGCATTAATTGGAGTTGAGTGCTTCGCCAAGGTTCATTTACTGCACATAAGGCAGTAAATACCAGGTCCCTATGAAAGAAGCTCAGTTGTATCTTCTACCCTCTGCTAGTGTGTAATTGTTCAAGCCCAGAGGCAGGTGGTGGGAGTGGGAATTACATGGTCTGACATCCAACCAAACAACTATCCTATCTTTACTTCATTACAGATGTTATTGGAGCAGTCAGGAATTCCTATCAAAATCTTTTCTACATGAAAAGCCCTTTCTTAGATATTTTTTTTCTCATCTCTCCTCTTTGGGATGTGGTAAAATTTTTGTCATAGTAGGGAAACATTTCAAACTTTTCCCAAATTATTTGTCCAGGCACTGTGGCAAATTTTTAATATTTCTTTTGTTTTGGTAATATTGTAAGGCCAACCCAAGGACTAAAATCTTGCAAGTCATTTTCAGGAGGGAATGGAGAAGTGTTTCACTACACAGGTATGTTCTTTACAAATTCTTATGATCTAGAGGAGTTAAAATGGGGAAGTGTGTTGGAAGACTTCATTCGTTCTCTTAAGCTTTCACCAATGTATAACTCTAGTGTCTCCATTTGAGCTATGTATATTGTCATCAGCTGGGTTCAGTATTTTCTGCAGTTGAAATACTGAAAACAAAGAGCTCTATAACTACTAAATTACAGAGATTCTCTTCTGTTTCTATACCTTTAGCTTCTGCAGAAACTAATTTTTTCTTCATGTACATGCACCAGTTGTAGCCTTATTTTCATTTGTGACTTAAATTCCTCAACAGTAGAAATGTCTACAGTTTAAATGTAAAAGTGACTGTACAAATGATGATAGTGACATTGTTTGGAATTGGGCACTTTCAACTCCTAAAAACAGTTGCATATGTTTATGTTTTTATATCACACAATATTGCCCCTTACATCACCACCACACATGTAGACTTGTTGTTTTAGAGAAGGAAGTAGAATGATTTCATGTGGGATTATGTGGGACAACTAAGGCTGTCTCTTTAAGCCATACTTATCCCATGAGGGATTAACTTATCTTTACATTTTACTTACCATCTTTATTTGCAAACCCTTAGAGTGAAAACTTTTTAGCTTAATGTCAGGTACTGTGCTAAGCATTTGTGTACATTATCTCATTTAATTATCACCACAATATTTTGAGATGGATAAGGATATTATCCCAATTATCCCCATTTTAATAGATGAAGAAGTTGGACCTTTAAAGGAAGTGCTGCCATTAGAAATAGAATGCAAGCCACATACATAATTTTAAATTTTTCTATCATCTACATTATAAATATTAAATGTAAACAGGTAACATTAATTTTAATCATATATTTATTTATCCAGTTAGTGATTATATCACCTTTTCAATATGTCATTGATATAAAATATTGATGGGATATTTTGTATAGCTTTCATGTGTTTGCGTATTTTAAGTCTTCAAAATCTGGTGTATTTTATATTTACAGCATGTCTAAATTTGAACTAGTCATATTTCATGGGTCCAACATCCATATGTCACCAGTGGCTATGGTATTAGACAGTAAAGTCTACTGGTTAATTTTTTCACAGCCACACAGCTAGAAGTGGCACAGCCAGGACTCCTGATTTAGTCTGAAACCAAAGCCCTTCTCTTAAACACTGGACATGACTGCCTCCTACTAATTGCAATTGCTGCTGATGGTTTAATATTAATCATGGAAAATATCAAGGGAAATGTAATTTGTCTGGTCTTAAAGTTTCCTGTCCAGAATCCCACCTACTTTCCCAGTAATAATGATTTATTGATTGCAACATGGATGTGTAATGTACAGTTCAAGTTGCTATGGGCAATAAAACGATAAATGAAATGTGATGCAAAATAACTGTCACAGGATACAAAGTACTCATTTTTGTCATCCATTGCATAACCTGCCAGTTCCCTCTCTCTGAAAACAGACTACATGAGAAGGGAAATAATCAGAGGATAGATTGATTGATATGGGTTTTTCAATGCAAGGACAATTATGATAATAGAATATAGACAGGCATCATCAATTTCATATCAAGGATGGTTTCTCCAGATGAAAATGTGGGTAGATAAGAACTGCCAATGTTTATCTCTTTGAATCTCATTTTACTAGGTCTCCATGGCTGATTAAGCCTTCTTCAGATTGGCATATTATTTCTCACTTTAAATAAATTCTTACAGGCCAGGAAAACATCCTTACATCCTGAAGTATTTTAAATATCTTCTCTGATCTATTAAGGATGGTTTTATAGTTTAACCCACAGAGAGCAGACATATTTCCAATTTTCTGAGGAGGACATTATAGTAGCTCCTTTTCTGATCTTAGCATGTCCCTGATAAGAATTCCAAATTGGGATACTGAAAAAATGAAATGTAATTCATGTTCCAGTTCCTTCAGGGCATCTCCTCTTAAAACAAACAAACAAAGAAAAAACAACTCCAAAATTTCCTTCAGTGCCCTTTTTACATTGGAAGGCTTTTGTTAAAGTTTTACAATGTAAGTCTGAAAATGTGCAAATCTGAAAACCATATGCTGAGAGTCAGCATAGTGGACTGGAAATTACATGTTTCTGAATTTCTCAACTCTACAAATTATAGCTGTAAAACTTTATCCATTTTACTTAGTCTGTGTCTCTGTTTCCTCATTTGTAAAAAAAATTGAGACTAATAATGCCTCTCTTTCCTGAAATAAAAGCACAAGTAGGCAGTGTTTTTGGTGTCAAGAGCACACCAAAATAATTGGATTAATGAAGATTAATAATTTGTATATAATATAGATGGTGTATAAAAAAAGAATTTGATAAACAAGAGTACTGCTCTCTGTAAGTAAGCAGAGAAAAGGCTTACTTAGTCCTCTTAGAATGCTGAGAGCTTTTGCCAGGTGTTCTGGCTTTTGTTCATTGATGCCATCATCAGACAGAACACAGGAGAAAAGAAAAAGGAAAAAATTTCATTATTTTCATATGTGAATTTCTGTTAGTCTTATCAACAAACTGAATTTCTCAGTTGATTTTCTGTGTTGCTTAGTTCAACTAGTAGAATTCTCCTTTGTAAATGAGAAAATTGTTCTCTATTGGACTAAAACTAAAAGCTGTGCTTTATATTATAGAAGAATCTAGAGTAGGTGGTTTTTCACAAATTCCTTGTCCTCTATGAACTTCAGTTTTGGGAATTGTATAATGTGGATAATAATCTTAACCTCATGAATCTGTTATGATGTGTATTTTAAATACCACATAATCACTGAATATTTACCTTCTTCAGGTTTAGATGGAAATCTTGAGAAATCAATGAATTGGTGTCTATCTTGGATGTTTTAAATGATTATTAGTGCTCTGAAAGTTGCCTCACTGTTTTGGTTCAATCAGTGATTTTATTTTCAATGAGTTCTTGCCATCCCCTATGACAGTGTCATCTAGCAGTGCACTCTCTAAGAATCAGAGCTATAACCTTTTGACAGCTTCTGATCTTATCTCTAAGACATTTCCTAGCTCCCCCAAATAGGAAAATGCATATGCAGAATATTGTGGATAATGGAGAAAGAGTAACAAAAGGAGTTAAATGACATAGTAAAGTGTCTCTCCAGACCTGTTCAAGCAAATATTTTCTTATATTGTCTGTGCTGGTTTGAAAGGATGTATGTCCCCTAGAAAAGCCATGTTTTAATCTAAATCCCATTTCATAAAGGCAGAATAATACCTATTCAGTACTGTATGTTTGAAACTGTGATCAGATCAGATCATCTCTCTGGAGATGTGATTTAATCAAGACTGGTTGTTAAACTGGAATAGGTGACGACATGTCTCCACGCATTTGGGTGGGTCTTGATAAGTTTCTGGAGTCCTATAAAAGAGGAAACATTTTGGAGAATGAAAGAGATTCAGAGAGCAGAGCAGAGCAACATAGCCACGAGAAGCAGAGTTCACCAGCCAGCAACCTTTGGAGATGAAGAAGGATAATGCCTCCCAGGGAGCTTCATGAAACAGGAAGCCAGGAGAAGAAGCTAGCAGATGCCGTTTTTGCCATGTGCCCTTCCAGATGAGAGAGGAACCCTGACAGTGTTCACTCTGTGTCTTTTGTACCTTCTCACTTGAGAGAGAAACCCTGAACTTCATTGGCCTTATTGAACCAAGGTATCTTTCCCTGGATGCCTTAGATTGGACATTTCTATAGACTTGTTTTAATTGGGACATTTTCTTGGCCTTGGAACTGTAAACTAGCAACTTATTAAATTCCCCTTTTTAGAAGCCTTTCTGTTTCTGGTATACTGCATTCTGGCAGCTAGCAAACTAGAACAGTTGTCTTTCATGCAAACCTCACTGAACTGCAGTGCTGATGGTTCCTACACTAATGAGTTTAGGTGTAAAAGAATGCAAAAGGAAAAATAAGTGATGATGATTATTTGAAACAAGGTTTTAACCTTAAAAATATCAGGAGTTGGAAAGAAGACTATTACAAAGATGGAGAGGGGACATACTGAGGAAGGAAGCGATGAAGAATTGTCCCTTCAATTAAAAAGTCTGTAAAGGAGCCATTATAGAAAAGCAACTCATAATGATTGGTAACATTGTATATTTTTTTCCTCCCTGATTTTGTATTCCTATGCAGGTGCCATTCTTCTTTCCATTCAGTAGACAGAAAATATAAATGGATACTGTGCTCTTGACACCAAAAACACTGCCTACTTGTGCTTTTATTTTAGGAAAGAGAGGCAAATTTAAAATCGATAATCGCCTCAGGCCAGCTGGAGATTGCAGCTGTTTGTTTTAATCCTGCACCTCGGACGGGAATATTAACCCTGTTTCTTATGCCCACGATCGACCCTAGCCTTAAATCAGCTACACTGCCTCTGGTCGCTTTAGTGATTTTTGGATATCTGGCGCTCTGTTGCTTGCCGGGGCGTTGCAGATTAGGTAGCCTGAGCACCCTGGATGTGTGGCTCCCTCTCTCGCATCCTTTCCTACCTTAGAAATGTACTGCTCATGCCCGCTATGCAGTCTGGTCCCCAGCAGAGACGGCTGGACCTCACAAAAGCAGCTCAAGCTACCCTGACCTGCTTAAGCTCAGTCCTATTTGCTCTCTGGGGTATCCAAAATACTAGACCTCCTCTTCACGGCCCCCTTCCTCACCCCCAGACATTCAACCAGAAAGACAACCCAGGAACCAGACCCCACCACCAGTTGAGTGCGATATATGCAGACATGAGCCTCTGGTTTCTGCCCCTATTTCCACTAGTCTACCTTAAGTATCCTTTGAAGAAACGGTGCTGCAGGATGCTTGCTCTCTAGTTGGGAGTCAGAACGGCCAGTGGGATAGAAAGAAAAGCATATATAACAAGAAAAATAAAACTTCTGTAAGACAATAAGATTGAATTAAACTTAAATAAAGGAAGCATAAGAGAGAAAGAGCGAAGGACCGAGGAGGGCAATGCATGCTATCGTTTTTACCAGGAAAAGGTAGCAATCCAAAAGTGGCTGTATTTCCCCAGCGGCGGGTCCGGCGCACAACCGTGCGGCTAACATTCCTGCTGCCATCTTCTTTGAGGTGCAAGCAGGAACTTCCTAGGCTTACCTTCATTTCGCCCGCGCCCTTCTTCTGCAGTTCCCAGTCAGCAGGGAGGAGCCGCCCCTGTAGCCCTGGGGGTTGTCGGATGCAGGGAGTGGGCACCAGAGGGGGCTACCCAGTAGCTGGTGCTGCGCCGACCCCACAAGGCAAGCGGCCAGCGCATTTGTTCAATTCTCCCCTCCAATCCTCCTCTCGTTCACCCCCCTTCTTTCCCCTTCCTCCCCCTTTCGAGTCCCTCCTCCCCGCCACTGAAAAGGGCCAACTCAACGCAGGATCCTGGCAGTCGGTGAACTGTCAGGGCAGGAGGACTGTGAGCCTGAACGCAGCGATCTGCACAGCAAAGCGGAAGGAGAGCTGAGCAGTGAGCAGTGGCAGAGGCGACACAGTCGGCCCGGGCGGTTCGAACAGCCCCAGAGGCAGTCTCCACGGCCTCAACTGCCTCGCGGACTGCGAGCTGCGGTGGTAGAGCCAGCTACAGCAATCGCAGTCGTCGTGGAGCTGGCGGAAGCTTTTTCTTGCATTCACTAACCATCTCATTTTCTACTCAAGAGGCATCGTTCACTGGGTAAGTACACCATCCTAGGGCAAGAAAAGAGTGCGGTGTCTGGGGCGTAGCCCCGCACTTAGCGCGTGGAGGCTTCCTGCTACCTAGTCCTGACTCTAACCACAGAGTGGTTGTAGAGATGCTTCTTGTGTCCTCACTTTCTCCACCCCCATTCTCTTCCCTGGAGGTAAAAGAAAGAGCAAAATACCGAGGTGAACGCGGATAGAATGCATTTTATAAATGGCATTGCCCCAGCTGGACTTGGTTACTTTGCGAAAATGGGGGTTTTATTTCTGACAGAAATCGTCCGGACTTGAATTTCTCCATCATTGTCCGTGCGAAAGGTCTTTCACTTTAACAGATGCAACCGGCATCAGCTAGGCTGAGAGAAATTCTAAGATTGGGGCAGGTGCTGAAAAAAGATTACTCCCCAGAGTCATGGACTAGCCAGGCAGAGCGGTCTGAGCTGAGGGACTCCCCAGACAGGTACCGCAGCGCTCCTCTATCTAGGGTCTCAGGGTTTGGAGCTCTGCCAGATTGACGCTTACCCCAGGGGTCCGAGCCTTGACAAAGAGCTGAGGCGAGCAGCGCTCTTTGAGTGCGCAGGACCCTCCCCCTACTCTTCCTTCCCTAGACCTTTTCCTAGTGGTGCTTGCCCTTCCTTCCTGCCCTATTTATGGGGCTATGCTTAGCCAGCACCTGCTGGGTGTAGAGATGGTAGATGTGGAAAATTCTTCCTGTCTTAAAAAGCAACTTTTTATAAGTATGCACGCAATAAACAGCACCCTTTTCCTATAAGCAAATGACTCAGTGCAGTCGAGGAAAAAGTGGCTTCTTTTCCTCTAAAGAAATGGCTTCTAATCCCTTAACCAAAAAGCGCCTACCTATACCATAAAATAAAATGTTTCCTAAGCTAGAACCGACAATTTCTCTCTCCACAAAGGAATATTTTGAAGCGCATAACCATAAAAATGGCACTGGAAAGATGATTTTTTAAAAGCGAATAGCAGCAAACGGGTCCTTTTCTTGGGAGACTTTAGAAGAGAAGAGACAGCCTGCCCTGAATTGGTGACCCGACTTGCCTATGAGCTCATAGACACAAATTGATTATCTCCCCTACCCCACGCAAAAGAAAAAAAAAATGTGTGGGAGGGGTCACTTTCCAAGAGTGTATAGCGGAAACCTCTTCTTTCTTCCTCCAAGAAAAGACTTTTCGAGCCAGACTGAAAACAGCCCCTTTACTTCCAGAACACAACCCACGCTTGGCTGCTTTGGCCGCCTTTGCGGGTTGAAATGCAGGACCCTGGAGTGCGTAAGCGGAGCGCGTGCGCACGCAATCCTGCAGGCGGGCCCTTGCATCTCCTGCCTGGGTGCCCTCACAGAATATTGGCTTGGAGGTGGTGGTGCGAGAATCCAAGATTGCGCCACTGCGAACACACCCACAAAGCAAAGACTTGAATAAAGGTGGTCTGGGACTAAATAATTTAACACTGACACACACGCACCAAAAACGTATCCAGGCCTGGAAACATCCCAATACAGGATCCAAACCTAGTTTAGAAGCTGGATCTGTACGAAAGGAAGTGTGTTGAAGAAACTGTGTGAAAATTGGGATAGGCAAAGAAGGGGACAGAAAATATGAGGAGAGGTCGATGGTGCTACAAGATCCCTTTTTGTGCTCTTAGCGGTGCACCCAAGAAACAACCTGAGGAACTTGCTGAGAATTTCGAACACTGATCGCAATACCCGAAAAGGTAGCGCCCCGTAAGACTGAATTGACCCCTTCCCCCACTCCCCCCAAAAAGGTGAAACCAGTGTGACTAAAAAAATTAAAAGTACTTATGGGCACCTTAGGGACTTGGTAATGACTAGATGAAATTCCATTCTTAATCTTCTTTGAAATAAACGCACATAATCACAGCGGCAAGTGTTAGTCCCAGGGCTGCCCTTTTCTGAGTGTGTGCGTTGGGGGTGGGGGTGGGGTGTGGGTAGCATTTTAAAGCTGGTCGAAATAATAGTATATATACGTTTCCCCTTTTCTCACCTTCGTCTGGATCATTGGAGGGAATGCGGACGTTGTGCAGGAGGTTTTCAGGAATGGAACTAGAGGTGAACACACCCCAAGGCCTAAGGACACTTTTCTCCCTCTGCTAAACTAGGAATTTCTGCACACTGTCCATGGGAGCTGAATCCAGCTGCCACCGCCGCGGCGCTGCTATTGCCAAGCGGCTAGAGAGCGCCTCCGCGAGCGAATTCTGAGAACCCCTTTTTTCCAGTCACCTTCGCAAAGGCAGCCCATCCTTCTGACAATGATATTAGCCCGGTCCAAAGCTCCACCCGCAGAGAGGACGCAAAGTGGCAAGTCCGGCCTCGGCGCAGCCGCTCTATCTTGTTTCCTGGGTCCTTCCAGCTCACTTGTTCTCTAGAGGCGCTCCGTGGCG
>PVIY010003119.1:30341-41674 GCA_004026745.1 Myrmecophaga tridactyla
TACATTAATGGTTACCAAAGTTAAAGTCACGCTGTTTCCCCTCCTCCTGAGTGAGGTAAAGGGGTCTGTGCAGATAGGAGTCTTTGAAGTCCCTCGGTTGTCTCTTCCCTTTCAGCATAGCAAGCTCTTTAGAAGGCGGGGAGGATGGGTTTCTCAAAGAAATGGTGCGGTGGGGGAGGGGCGTAATCGAAGGCGATAGGCGTGGGGGGAGTCTCAATAACTGAAAATTGAGAGTTGCGGAGAGAAGGGCACTAGGAACTGCTGTCGCAGGGGAGAGGCCACTGTGTTCTTTGTAAGTCTACCCAGTCACCCCCTGAGGCAGGCGCGCCAAATGGAGAGGAAATAGGATTTTAAAAGACGGAAGCCTGCTGCGGCTTGCCTTCTGAGCTTGCCCTTCTCTACTTAACCGGCAAACTCTTGTTTGGCGAATTTCAGGCTAACCCATTTCCTCTGATTGAGGCAATTCAATCTTTAGCTCTGGGACTAGGAGCCCAGCACGCAGTTGGAGGTTTCACAAGGCTAGAGGGCAGAGGCAGGACTTGGAGAAGAACTGAAACCTCAGAAATGAGTTACTTTCCAAAGCAAATTACTTTCAAAGGGGATCGATTCAAACTGCTTATCCACTGTATCTTGGTTTTGAGGCAGGTGGGAGCTTTGGGGGAAGGGTAACAGGAGCCTGGAGCAAAGAACTCTTCCCTTTTGTAAATAGAGTTTTGTTTTGTTTCGTATTGTTATTCTTCCGTTTGGTGGAAGGCTTTCCTTACATGAGAGATCCCTGGCAGCAAACTTAAAGTTGCTGTGCTTTTGATATGGAGAAACGGGGAGGAAACGCAGGCCAAGCATAAAAGCACATTCATTTTCTAGAGCCCAATCACTTGCTAAGGTTGGAAGGAGCCTTTTTTATCACATAGATGTGATTCTAAAGGACCCCCAAGTAATGTTAGGTTTTGGCAGCTGGGATCCCTGGCAGAAGGGATTGCAGGCTGCACATTATTTCTCCTTTTGGTACTCAAAACTTTATGGGTTTTTGCAAGATAGAAATTCCTGATAGATTCCAGACTGCTAGTGATTTAGAAAGGAGAAGATTCTCCTTTTCTCTATGCAAGCAGTTCACAGCAGCCTGTAAACAGGATGTATAAGATTTTGGGGAGAAGGGAGCACATAGACAAAGGAACTTTATATAAATGCCTGGCTGCAAGCTACTGTAAAGAAATCTGTATGGTTGGTATGTTTTTTATTAGTGGGAATGGAAATTATGTGGAGGATGAAAATTCAAAGACTAATTTTCTCTAATAATCTTGCTTCAGGTATTTTAAAGGAGAAATCATCAGTTTATTTTTTGACCCCAAATCCACAAACGTTTATTAGTCACCTTCTTTGCCTGACAATGTGCCATGTCCTAGGAATACAAAAGTGATAAAGAAACCATGGCAAGGGAACTCTGAGCAGAGGAAACTTAAAAAATTATGATATAGTATGATAAATGCTCTAATTTTGAATAATGGAAAGAGGAATTAATTTGTCTTAAGAGGTTGAGAAAAGATTCAGAAAGACGGTGTCTCTCTGCTTTGAATTCAAATGTTTAAAAGGACTTGCCAGGCAGAGAATAAGTAAGGAAGGGCATGAGGAGCTTCATGTCTTGCTATGGAGTTAAGAATCATGTGTGTGCTATGGAGTTAAGAATCGTGTGTGCTTGATATGCGTAGGCCACCATTGAGAACATTTCCAAGAGATGTTAAAAACGGCAACAAAAGAATGAGAAAATTGGGCTGGCACACATTAGGAATATTTGTTAGCTTTGTTTTGAAGTGACTACCTGAATAAACTAATGTATTGGAATAGACAGTGGAGGCAAATAAGTTAAACAAGTACTGCAATATCCAGAAAGAGAACAAATTAATGAAAAGAGCCTAAATTAAATCAGTAGAATAATAAAGAAAAGAATGCTACTCTGGGGAAGAAAATATTTCTTTAATCAAGATCATCTATCTACTTATTTATTTAAACTTTTCTCACCTTCCCCATTTAGCTTTCCAAATTCCCCATCTTGCCCCTTTTGTCTTGGAAAGACATCCCTGCCACTGTCCTGTCCTTCACCCATTTGCACACACATCTCCTGCCCCCATTTTCTATACACCTCTGCATCCACTCTGCCTGCTAAGTCATCTCTCATACCCTTACCTACTTCTGTTCCCTCTCTACCACCAGTTATAGTCCCTTAATCTTGGCCTTTTCCTCACTTAGGCATCAGCAAAGCAGTTTATCTTGCTGATTTTCCTCCTCAAATCAGCCATCCACCCTCCCTTACTCCATGAAACCTTGGTGATTTCTCTACTCCTCCCCCCTTTACTTCCTCCTCCCCACTACAGTGACATTAAAGAAGCTACAAAAAGAGGAATGTCTACCTCAGATTCACTTATTAATTTGTCATGTTTTCCTCATCAAGTTTTTTTGCTGTTTGGGTATGTTTTTTGCTGTTTTATTTCAAACAAGATATATACTGAAATTCCTCAGCTTCATTATATTTATTAAGCCTGCAAATGTCTGTTTTCCTTTGTTTCAACTAAGAATATTTCCAGCTTTACTGAATTTCTCATCCCACACTCCTGATACTTTCTCTGCATCCATCCTTTCTGGTGTGCCCTCTACCCATGGGTCATTCCTTTTATTTTTCCAGTGATTTTTTTTTTAATTTTTATTCCCCTCTCCTTTTTTGCTTTGTGGGGTTGTCATAGTGGCTCAAGCTTAAATATTTTGAGAGGGTATCCCCCTGATGCAGCCACACCCACTCACACCCACATACACAAGATTTCAAGGGTTTGTCAATGTGTGTCCATACCAACACACACATTTATCATCCCAATCATCAGAGACAAAGGAACCCTTGCTTTTCACTGCATCCTTAGAGAGTACTTTTCCTGAGTGTGGAAACGAGGTCATTATAATCTTGTCCATATCTAGACATTGAGTGAGGTTGTCTAGGTATCATTGGTAACTAGGGAGGAAAGGAAAGGATGCCATAAATATCGATGATACATTCTTCCATCAATGAAATATGCAGACTTTACCTATGGGAAAAATAAAATATATAAATAGTTTTAATTGGATTGACTTTGTATTTTAACATTCCACGTTACATGTCATTGTTTGAGTATAGTTCTATTATATCTAAAGACTTACTGTTGATCATTTAGTATCTAGAATGAAGAATACTAGGTAACACAGCTCAATACCTCAGAGACTGGCTTGTGATGTTTAAATCAAATTGATCTGAACATGATGTTATTATTCAATAGACGTTCATCAGAATCCACTTTCCCTAAAATGTGGTCATCATTTATTAGGAAAGAAACTTAAAATGGCCCATATGCCATGGTCCCTCAAGATCCATACCCTGTGAAACAATAATTGTAAAACCCAGGATTATCACCTAGAGCAAGGTATTTTAAGTTGAAGTGTTTTTTGAGGGATGGTTAGACCTGTCAGTAAGACTGCATTCTCACTGTTAAACCATAAAAAAAAAAAACCTAAAAAAAAAAGTAGTTTTCAATTATGGTTGTTGAATGAGAAGAGTGACTTGCTAGAAATCATAAAAAAAAAACTTCTATTATCTTTTGCACTTAAAAAACCTTTCATCTGTTCAACGATTTAAACTGCCCCTTTAATTGTCTCTAATGTGTTGAGCATCGAATAAGAGTGGGACTAGTAGAATAAATTTAGAAACTAAGAGTGGTATTGACTGTAGTTTTCTAGCCAAACCGGAAAGAATGATTTGGTTTACCTAATTTGCTCATCATGAATCCGTAGATTGGGAAAAATAAAAAGAGGAAAAGAAAAAGGAAGAAAAGTAAATAAGTAATCCTGAGTAAGGTTTTTACTTTTCATTCTAATGATCTATCATTTTGGGTGACTATAATAAAACTAATTTACTGATGGGTTTTAATCAAGTAAAGCCTAATAAAAAAACTTTGAGGAAGAATACAACAAGGCATGGTTATACCTATTTTATCAGCATGTAAATTGAAGGTCAGACAGGTTAAATTTGTCTCTGAAGTCTTTCCAGTTAGAAAGAGGGGAAGCCTATACTAGACTGTTGGCCTAAATCCCCAAATCAGGGCTTTTCCATGGTTTGCTTCTCTTTTTTGAGTATATTTTGTCCAAGTTCTGAATGTAAAATGCCAAAAAAAAAAATCTTGGATTAAAAAATAAAAATCTCAAAAGGAGTATGTTTGTTGAGTATATTCAAATAAGTTTGTCAATTAATTGGCTACCTGCATCATATTCTCCTCTTATTTAGTGTATTTGTTCACTAAACTTGTAAAAAATTATAAAATAGTAAGACTGTTGAAATTGAACAATATACATTCACATATCCCTCCATTTTATTTATAGGAATAATACAGATTCTGAACTGTCTTAATGATATTCCTTACAGTTTACATTTACTTAATGTGACAAATATTTAGTGCTATAGCCTAATTATTTTTTCTTTCAGAATCTGTATTTTTACATATGATTTATTGCAGGAAATGCTTGCCAATGATTTTTCAGTAGTGGTTTCCTTCTAATATGTCGCCTTGAAGCAATGTCTTAGTAATCATTTGAGGGTATATTTATATCTTATCAGCTAAAAGGACATTAAGCTCTCTATATGCAAATCATTTTTTTTCAGAACTATAAATTCTTCCTTACTGTCATTTTGGGGGCAAAGAGTGGGAGCCTAGGGTTTATTTAAACTATCTGAGCACAAAGTATTTTATGATTTAAATTTTATTAGTATCTAGAAAGTGACCTTGAGCAAATAACTTCACCTCCCTGGATACAATTTTGCAAAGAATAAAACTGTTGGACACAGAATCATTGAAGAATCCAAGCATGACAGTGAGTCAAAGCAGAATAGTTTAATGAGAAGAAAGTGACAGAGTGAGAGCCAATGCACAGGAAGGAGAAGGATCTGAACTTGTTCTGGGGGCTAGTTTTTTTAAAGGGAATGAGGTGGGGGGTGTGGAAAGACTGCACGCATCACTGGGAGATATCAGGCTGATGCAGATCATGACTTCCCGCTCATGGTTATCTGGTCTGGCATTTGGTGGGTGGGGCATTGGCATGCCCATGCTCATGTATCTTGCAGGAACATCAGGTCCTGTCAGAGGAGCTGCTAAGGGAGAGAAACTGAATGGGCCCCCATGCCACAGAATCCATTTCGTATGTCAAGTTTTATTTTCTGAGACCTGACAAAAATGCGGGAGTTAAATTATTTCAAGTCCTCTCCATTGGAACAAAAATTCTGTTGTGTTTTACAATAAGTAGTGGTCATATAAAGCATTCCCTCTTTGTTACTTGGCTCTGTGGGTATTACTAGTTTAAATGCATTGATTCATTAACTGCCAATTACCAAAATCTTTCATTTGTCCACATAGAAATACTTTATGTGGGGGTTAGTTTGACTTGTGAAGGATGACCCTTAAAGAAAGTTAAGACAGTACCTGTTTTGAGAATCTTACATTCTTATTAGCCAAAAACAATGAGCAACAACAACAACAACAAAGTAATATGCTGTCACATTAAATTGAAATCAACAAATATTTATTGATGTCTACTCTGTGCATCTTTACATCAAGTATGGTGGAGGCTTCCATAAATTAAAGATCATTTATTTTAACTACTTCATTTTACAGTGAAGAAAACTAAGACAAAGAGTTGTGAGATGAGTGCTATAAGAGTTCATGTAAGGGACAGTTGGTAGAATTAATTAATTCACTGTTTCTTATTTTCAAATGTGTTCAGAATTCCAAAAGGTCATCATGTATGACTTTTTAATTAATTTTGCTCAAATGAAATAATGGTTTTATGTCTTATCAGAAAGTTATATCTATATATAAGATTTATTTTTTTTAATTATTACATAGGAAGTGGCCCACTCTGACATAGAAAATGCTGTTTTCCACATGTTAGAATTTTGAATTTAGATTATTAAAAGCATCTACATTGTAGATATTATGCTATAAAACATACACAATTAAGTTTTTACATGAAGACAGTGCTAATTAGCAAGTGTTAATGCATCAAATGATGTAAATATTTAACTTTTAAAAATGATTTGAAAAGCCCATTTACCTAAGTTGGCTAGAAATATACATTCCTCCAAGGATGATTTTATTTTTATAAATGCGTATGTCCCTTAGGACTTAAATATACATTTCCCTGACTGTTTGAGTGTAATTTGGGGAGACTTTTGAGTGAATATCTCTTTGCTACGTCAGGGTGAATTTGTATATGTGTGTTTGTGTTTATGCATGTGTGTTGAAGAGTATTAATTGGGCAAAAGTAGTTAAGCAAAATATACCAATGCAAAGGTTATCTATACATGTTCAATAGCTTTAAGCTGATTTATTTTACACTTTGGTAGAGAAGAAAGAGGGTAAAAAAAGAGGAAATCAATGCAGAACAAAGAGAATGATAACAGTGTTAGGTGATAGGGCCTGCATTTCAGTTTAGTGTGAAATATGCAACATTTATGAAACTGCCTGGGCTGGCTTTTCTCTCTCACTTCTATTATTATACGTTTAAAATACTTTGTACTATTTGATCCTTGCTTGCTATTTTTAAGCTTGACATTTTTAAAGAGAGGCTTAAGGATAGGTAAGAAACACACTTACACACAAACAAAAACATCAGGAAAAACTTTTTCATGGGAGCTTGCTCCATCTGCAAAATTGCAGAATTTCCATTGTCTTTCTCCTTACATCAGAAAATAATTTGCTCAGTTTAATGCTGAATTTTTAACCTTCAATCAGGCTTCCAAATTGTTTCCAACTCTTCTTGTCTTGCAACTATTCTTTTTTAAATGTATTTTTATTGAGATATCTTCACACACCATACAATCAATCAAAAGTATATGGCTCACATTTGCAACTATTCTTAATCCATTATCTCACAAATTAATGGCTCACCTTTGCAACTATTCTTAATCCATTATCTCACTTTTAACATTCATGAAATGAAGCAGTTACAGTATTTGTTGGCTGTTTTGTAATGTGAATGAGTATAAGACATGGAAAAAGGAATTGGGTTCCATTAAAGGTCAATACCTTCAAAATGCCTTAGAATTGCTTATAAGAATGAACAAATATGGCAATATAAGGTTAAATCTTAAAAAGAGATGTAGGTATATAGCCATAAAAGAATCAAAGCACTTTAGAAAGAAATATAGCTAATACACAATTTCTAATCAATCACTATCACTGCTAATGACTTGTTATATTAAACTCATTTCTGGGAATTTATATTCTATTCTTGTACTTTCCAAACTTTAATATGCATGCTATTCACCTGGGACTCATTTTAAAATGCAGATTCTGATTCAGTAGATTTGAGGTTAGGCCTGAAGTTCTGAATTTCTAACAAGCTCCCTTGTGACACAGATGCTGCTGGTCCTCAGAGAACTTTTTGAGGAACCAAGAGACAGATTCATAGTCTAGTAATCTAGTTTGAATAAAGTGAAGTAAGCCAAGGGTAACAAATTTTTTAAAAATTCAATTTAAGTATTTTACAAAGGATAAAGTTTAAGAAAATTAGATATGCAGTTCTTTGCACTTGGAATATTAAAATTAATTATAACCTTTTGTGTAACCAGAGTAGTTGAAACTGCAGTCAGAATAAAAGCTGGTTGCTTGCTCATTTACAGTAAAACCTACCTCACAAGGCATTATATAGTTACATACATACCATTTCAAAAATGAAAATCATTGGCCATGCAGTGTCAATAGCTTGCCAACACTTTGTTTTCATTGTATGATATAATATATATACAAAGCAAAGAAAGGAAAAAGCAATAGTTCTCAAAGCATTCTTCAATAAGTAGTTATAGGACAGATCCCAGAGTTTGTCATGGATTACTTTACCATAATCTCAGAGTTTTCCTTCTAGCTGCTCCAGAACATTGGAGGCTAGAAGAAATAAATATTTTTTTTATCATCACAATCAACTTTTTTTTTCTTATTTGTGAAAAATAATGTATGTACAAAAATAGCAATACATTTCAAAGCACATCACAATTAGTTGCAGAACAGATTTCAGAGTTTGGTATAGGTAACGATTCCACATCTTTATGTTTTTTACTTCTAGCTGCACTAAGATACTGGAGGCTAAAAGAAATATCAATGTAATGAGGCAGCAATCATTCTGATTTGTTAAACCCTACCTTCTTTGTGAAACTCTACCATCACCTTTGATCTTTCTCACACTCTTTAGGGGGTATTTGGGTTATGCTCATTCTAACTATTTTGTGTTGGATAATTTGGGGTAGGGAGATAGATCTAGCTGGAGAAGCTGGCCCCTCTAGGTTTCAAGACTTATCTTGTCCAGAGACCCATCTGGAGGTTGTAGGTTTCTGAAAGAATTTATATATTGCCCTAGGTGTTCTTTAAGATTGGGTGGAATGGTTTTGGTTGGGGTTTGGCAAGTTAGGATAGGTAACAATGTCTCACTGAAGCTCGTGTAAGAGTGACTTCCAAAGTAGCCTCTCGACTCTATTTGTACTCTCTCAGCCACTTATGCCTTATTTGTTACACTTCTTTTCCCCCTTTTGTTCAGGATGACTTGCCAACATTTAAAAAATGTTTTCCAAAGAAATCCAAAAGTTCTGGGCAGTTTTAGTATATAGATTTCTTGAAGATGCTATTTTGTAAAATATTGAAGGTGAATATAGTTAACCTTTCAGATTTCAGAAGAAAATGGTAAATCAAAATTTCATTTACCTAACTTGAAGTCATTCTTTATTATTTCCTTATTAGTATCTGTGCTGGTTTGAAAATCTTGTGTACCCCAGAAAAGCCAAGTTCTTTAATCCTCATTCAACATTGCTGGGTGGGATCCTTTTGATTAAATTGTTTCCATGGTGATGTGACCACTTAATCGTGGGTGGGACCTGTTGATTATGTGGCTTTCATGGAAATGTGTCTACACCCAGTCAAGGCGGGGCCCCTTATTGGTGCCATTTAAGAGGGAACCATTTTGGGAAAATCTTCAGTGCAAACAGAGCCCACACAGCCAGAGACCTTTGGAGATGAAAGAAAACACCCTTAGGGAAGTTGTTGAAGAAGTTCTTAGAGAAAGCTAGCAGACTTCTCTATGTGCCTTCCCTACTGATAGAGATGTCCAGAAGCCAAAGACCCCAGTAGATGCTAGCCACTTGCCTTCCCAGCTGACAAATGTTCTGGACAGCATCAGCCTTTCTTGAGTAAAGGTGAACTCTTGATGGTGCCTTAA
Organism: Myrmecophaga tridactyla; assembly: GCA_004026745.1. NCBI lineage: Eukaryota > Metazoa > Chordata > Mammalia > Pilosa > Myrmecophagidae > Myrmecophaga > Myrmecophaga tridactyla. The sequence goes on from PVIY010003119.1 coordinate 39,612, forward strand.
TTTGAACAGTCTCATGGCCTTAGAACTGTAAACTTGCAGCTTAATAAATTCCCACTATAAAAGCTATTCCGTTTCTTGTACATTGCATCCTTGCAGCTTTAGCAAACTCAAATAGTATCTGTCATTTTAAAGAGCAGCAACAACAACAAAAGAGTCTTGCTTGAGGTTATTATATATTTGCCCCTCATCCCATAAATTTCCTACAAAACAAGAACAAATGGTTATTTAGGCACAGTGCTGCCTAACTACTTTCTTCACCCCTAGACTTCTATCTTAGAATATAGCACAATAGCCCTGTAAGTCTAAGAACCTAATTGACTTTATTCTAAATCAATCTAGGAAAACTTCCATACTTTCCTTTCTTTATGCGCAGCTCATTATATTTTGGAAAAGGCTGCCAAAGTTGTTTTTTTTCCTTCTCTTTCTCTCTTTCTTACTTCCTTTTTCTCTCTCTTTCTTTTTTGTTTCTTCTTATTTTTTATCCTTGTTCCTTCCTCCCTCCCTCCTTCCTTTCTTTTTTGTCCCTCCCTTCCTTCCTCTTACCTTCTTCCTTTTCTTCTTTCTTTCCCTTCCTCCCTTTTTCTCTTCCTCAACATCAAATTAGAGCAAACAACTTTGAAAGCAGCTATTGAAATAAGTCAAGTGTAAGTGTTTAATCTGTGCAGCACCATGGAGTTTTGGCAGGGTTAGGGGAAACAAGTGAAAAAGTTACCATTTCAAAACTGGGATTCATGTCTTAATTGTGGCATTGGGATTCAAAAGTCACTTCCTTCCCAGTGAAACTGTGTTAGTCTTTTCTAAGCACTGATACTTTTAATAGCAACAGCAGAGCAACTTGAGGATCCCAGTGAACTACTAAAGGCCCAATTAGATTTAAATGTTTTTTGTACATGCTAATGAACTTGAGTGCCTGCCAAGATTGCACTGGATTTCATTATGCTTGACATTATTTAGTGTTACAGTGTGCCTGAGAAGGCATATATAGCAACTGAAATATGATACATCTTTTCACACTATTTTTTGAGGAGGAAATTCCAAAATGTATAAAAAAGAAAAGAAAGAACAAAATGAAAGGAACAGGTAATAATATCAAAACATCTCCAATCTCTATTTTCAAAGACTAGAGAAGGAAAGTTATTCTATGGAAAGCAGAAATGTCATTTCTATGAAAACACATTGTGTATGTTTTAAGGCACAATGAGAAACAATTGAGTTAAATTAAAATGGCATTAAAACTAAAAATACTTGTAAAATCAATACAATTTTTAAGATCTGACTATCTCAGTGTCATAATGACTGGAAGTAAAAAGTAGAAAGTATCCAGTAACCATGTTTTTTGAGGATGATTGAATAATGATATAGCTGTCACAATGTGACTGTGTGATTGTGAAAACCTTGTGTCTGATGCTCCTTTTATCTACCTTGTCAACAAACGAGTAGAACATATGGAATAAAAATAAATAATAGGGGGAACAAATGCTAAAATAAATTTGGTTTGAAATGCTAGTCATCAATGAAAGCGAGGGGTAAGGGGTATGGTAGGTATAACCTTTTTTTTTCTTTTCTGTTTTTGTTTTATTTCTTTTTCTATTGTCTTTTTATTTCTTTTTGTGAATTAATGCAAATGTTCTAAGAAATGATGAATATGCAACTAAGTGATGATATTGTGAATTACTGATTTTATATATTAATGCTTTATTTGGTTTGTTAATTTTTTTAATTAATAAATTAAAAAAAAAATACTCTCCTATCTGTAAAATGGGATGATACCTGCAGGACCTGGTCCTGGTGTTTGTGTAGTGGGATAAAATATGCTGTATTTACAAAAAATTGTATTATAAACTATAAGATGCACATAAATGGCATAAGACACAAACAATTTGACAAATAAAATGTGTCCAGTGTAAAAAAAAAAAGTAGAAAGTAGTTTCTTGAACTAATATAACAAATATTAGAAATGTTAAACATTATCAAATAAAATGGTGTCAATCAAAGTAGTCTAATCCAGCTATATAACTTTAAGTCAATTCTCCTTTTTATTGCTTTAGAGTCAATATGAATAT
>PVIY010003119.1:41774-117791 GCA_004026745.1 Myrmecophaga tridactyla
TAGATCCTTGTTCTTCTGACCCCTGCAACAGTACACATTCCATCAATTAATGTAGCTCACTAATTTTTTTAAGTTCAAATATGATTACTGCTATATAGTAAAGAAAAAATTAACAATGTGTTATATTTAATTTGTAGGAATTTTCAATTTATATGAGATAATGTTGGTTGAACACTCATTGAATCCTATTAGACACAATCAAGATAACATCACACAGCCTTAGAGATTTACAATATATGATAACATAAATATGTAATGGTACAATAGTCATAGTGGACTAGGGAATAAGGATGTGATCATATTGAATAAGAGAGTGGGACTAGACTGGATAAATCTGAGAAACCATTTTAGAAAAAATATGGGGATTTGTTTGTAATTTAAAATAGACTCAGAGGCTTGCTCTTGTGAAGCTTATTTATGTAGTGGAGAAGCTTAGCCTACCTATAGGTATGCCTAAGTGTTACTTCTAGAGGACTTCTTTTGCTGCTCAGATGTGGCCTCTCTCTCTTTTAGCCCAGCTCTGCAAGTGAAATCACTGACCACCATGCCATGTGGGACATGACATACAGAGTGATTTAAGTCTCCCTGGCAGTATGGGAGATGACTCCCAGGGGTGAGCCTGTCCATGGCACTGTGGGATCAACAATGCCATCCTGACCAAAATGGGGAAAAGAAAGGTAACAAATAAGGTATCAGATAGAGTTAAGAGACAACTTTTGAGGTCACTGTTACTCAGGCTTCAGTTAGACATTGCTACCTGCCATAATTTGCCAAACCCCAACCTAAACCATACTTGTCAATCCTAAGGAACACCTACTTCATTATATAAGATTCTAGAAATGTTCCATGCACTAGGGTAATTTACCAGAAACCTACAACCTCCTGATGGGTCCCTGGACCAGATAAATCCTGAAATGCTGAGGGGCCAGCCTCTCCAGAAAATTAACTAGCTCCATCTCCCTACCTCATATTATCAACAGCTGCTTTCAACATGAAAATGTTACAATGAGCATAGCCCAAATACCCCTAATGAGTGAGAGAAATATCAAAGGTGATGGTGCAGTTTTACAGAGAAGGTAGGGTTTAGCAAATGAGTATGATCACTGAACTATTGCATTGATATTTCTTTTAGTCTCTTGTACCTTAGAGCAGCTAGAAGTAAAAACCTAAAATTATGGAATTGCAACCCATACCAAATTCTGAAATCTTTTCTACAACTAATTGTTGTGATGTGCTTTAAAATTCATTGCTTTTATTTATACAGGTTATTTTTCACAAAAAAGAAATATTGCTGGGTTGGGAGCATTTTGATTGTTCCCATGGAGATGTGACCCACTCAATTGTGCATGGTAACTTTTGATTAGATGATTTCCATGGAGGTGTGTCTCCATTCATTGAAGGTGGAGTTGCTTACTGGAATGCTTTAAAAGAGGAAACATTTTGGAGAGAGTACCTTTTGTAGAGCCACGAGAAAGCCAGCAGACCCTGCCATGTTTGCCATGTGCCCTTCCAGCTGAGAGAGAGATGTTGAACGTCATCAGCCTTCTTGAACCAAGGTATCTTTCCCTGGATGTCTTTGATTGGACATTTCTATAGTCTTGTTTTAATTGGGACATTTTCTCAGTCTTAGAACTGTAAACTAGCAGCTTATTAAATTCCCCTTTTTAAAAGCCATTCCATTTCTGGTATATTGCATTCAGGCAGCTAGCAAACTAGAACACTTTTGCTAAGTCCTAGCAACGTTTGCAGCTAAGAACTTTGGGAAGTTTCAGATTCCTCATTTTATTTGAATTACATTCAAGCATTTCAGTAAGATATTTTTTGCAATAGTGGATAACAACCACTTCTGAGGGTAACAGTTTCACCCACTGGGAGATGACATTTCCTTTTCCCTTGGAATAACTAGATTATTAGAAGGTATTACAAAATATCTTTTGTTGTCAGAGAAGCAAACCCTGGCTAGTTCCTTAAATGAATCTCATGAGAAAATTAGTAGGCTTAAAAGTATAAACAATGACATATTCTGCCAAAGTGCTATTGAATATAAAAGATAAACACTAAAAGAAAAAAAAGATAAACACTGTCCTTATTGTAGTTTCCTTAAAACTACATTTCTTCCAAATAAAATTGATCCTGGTTTGTGAACTTGTACTTGAGAAAATACTTTGCATATAATCATTTAATACCCCATACACCTTGTGAGTTAGATGGGGAAGGCATTTTTACCCCTCATCCCCCACCTCTCACTCTCTACCCCACACCCACCCCCTGGTTTCTAATAATCAGTCTAGTCCAGAATTTGCTAAATTTGCCCAAGGTCACAGAGAGTTATGAAGGACTTCAAATTCCATGTGCTTTTCACTATGCAATATAGATTAAGCTACTGGTTATAGATCGCTTACTAGATAGCTTGTCCTGGGAAATACATAATATTTTGAAATTCTTAATGAAGGAAGAGAAAAATTATATTTCTGACATAATAGAATTCAGGATAGGGTTAATATTTCTCTGTAGAAAAAATGGAAATTTGGATTAGATTCAAGTTTGGCTGAATTAGCATTATATTGAGGTAGCTCATAGTTAGCAATATTTTGATGAAGATATACTTAATTTGTTTTACTCTAGTTTCCTTATTAGTGTCTCCAAATGGAGAATGTAAGAATATTTCAGAGAAATAAATGTTAGTAGATATTATATGATATCCTGGAATCTCTAGTTTATTTTTCTTTTTCACCTGGGAAGATTTTCCTTAGAAATTTTTCTAAACATAGTAAGTTTACTTGTTAGAAAAAACAGCCTGTGCTATATCTTCCTTCCAGGATTTTCAAGCAATTTTCTTACTTCATTTTATTCTACCACATAGCAGAACCATTGGAAGAGGAAAAGCAGAAGAATGCATGGCTTTTTATACATTTAACACCATATCATTGCCAGTGCAACCACACACTAATTATGCTGGTTCTAATAAAGCAGAGGAGCTGTTCACTTGTAAGGTTTTCCCTTCTAGCATCACTCTCTAACTCTTGTGGAAATTTGGGGTGGGTTCTTATGGTTTCTTGGCCATCTGATCCTAGATGTTTAAGGACAGGTATTCAGTGAGGGAGTTCAATATGTTTCAAATAATTGTTTGCATTCCATGGCGGTTCTACAAAGAGAGGGCTCAGCAGTAGGAAGGTAATGCCTTTATTTCTCTTTCTACATGCAAAGGTCTCATTTGGATTCTGTGAACCAGCTGGGAATCCACTACCCTATCATCCATGGGTATCACCTGGCAGATACACAGCAAGCTGGATACTCACCACCCTAAATGGCTTCTTTCTGCCAGCATGGGCTAATCTCTGGTTGGCAGTGTCTCAGAGTGGACCATGGAGATGGAACATCTCTTACAGAGAGGCTTTTATAGGGGAAAGCATTTGTTATTGCCTATGTTGGTTCTACTAGCTGGATGGGCTCCAGAGGCTCCTACTCATCACAAAAAGCCTTACAGTCTTCTCTTTCTTTCTTGCATTAAATTCCACAAAGACTTCCATGCTTGTCAACTGGCTAGGACTTAAGCTTTACTGTTTATTCTTACACAGCCCAAAGTCCCTGGAAACCTGTTTCTTTCTGTTTGTAACATAACCCACTCTGGTCCAGGAAACACAAAGACTTAAAATTCAAAGCTTAGCTTCAGTAAGTAAGAGCATTCCATTTCAGATAGACACAAAATGTGTCTATTAGACTACCAAACTTATTTCTGAAAGCCAAGAATAAATCAAATCAAATGAGTGTTGAATCTGAAGCCACCTACTGGAGAGTTTCACTCAGTCCAACACTGTTGCCACTGTACCACAGAGAGGGTTGGTCCTCTTTGGGACATCTGTAGAGCCTGTAACAAGCACTCTGGAACATACTCAGGATGGCAAAGCACCAATTTTCCAAAATGGCTGAAAGATGAATGAATGCAAGTCTGGTGAATAGACTGAATAGTACCATCACAGACCCCAGATGAGGGGTGGAAATAGGCAATAAGACTGAACTACAAAACCAAAAGCTGGCTCTGAAGACTGTTGGTTACAGTTATGACCCTAAGGAATGTTAAAGTAAAACTAGAGAGAGAAAGGGATCAGGGGGTCTGAAGCTTAGCAATAAAGACAACAGTCAACTTTATTCTTAACTAGTTCTTGCTTATATACTGCAGGGTTTACATGACTAAAAGTGTGCATGCATTTCGTGATAAAACAAAGTGCCTAATTTTCTGTATATTACTCCCTACATACAAGAGATAGCTAACAAGACCTTGGGATTTAAGAAAAAAACAAACATTCTCTCCCTCTCAGACTGTCCTCCAATTAAGCAGATAACAGTCTCCACAGTTTACTGCCAACGCCATTCTGAAGCCAGTTGCTCCCAATAAATTCCGCAGGTTTTCCACTAACCCTGGCTCCTACAGAAGACCATGCCTAGACAGGAATTTCAAGTATGTCTGGAGTAATGGGAGCATCATTCAAATGTGTATGTAAACCTCCAGTGGTCCAGATTTGAAGTCAACCTTTCAATTAAGTACCAGCCTTAATGCTATATATAAACACTGCATAAGTTACCTAAAAATTAGAATTAAAATGTTTTCTTTGTGGAAAATATTTGATATGTATAAGCAAAATGGCCCAAGAGAAATGTTTAAAAGCAAGATGTTCCCATCAGTCTCCTACTTAGTGGGTCTTTGTGAGGATTACAGGATAAATACATAAAAGGACACAGGAGGTTCCACTAAATGCTGCCTCCTTCTTCTCTTCTCATAAAATGGGAAAGGAAGCTAAAATTTCAGGTGCCATATCCTGAAACTCTACTTCTGATCTTGTTTGTCAGTTCTATAATAAAACCATGAAATAGGAGATCCAGATGTGACAAACCCAAAAAAATCATTTCCAGATTAAGACACTTCAAAAGTTCCAGTAGAGTCATATGTTCCAAGTCAAAAGATCAGCTGAAGAGCAAGAAGACTAAAATCACTGGTCTTCTGACCTGTAGAAAGAATGGGGGTGGAGTTTGGTAAGGCCTCCATAACTTAGGAGGCTTTCAAGGATAGTTAATATTGTTAAGTCAAAAAGCACTTCCAGGCCAGCTGAATATGTAGAAGGCAAAGACTCTCCTTTCAAAGGAGAACTGAGCCCAAGAGTGGCAAATTTAAGGCATTTAACCTTGGCCCAGCCCCCTAGGTTAGAGGTACTCTGGTTCCTGGCCAACTTTACATCAAGCCCTTCTAACTTTTCCACCTCACTTACTTACCCAGCATCTTTCTGACACTGCAAGCCGTGGCTTGCTGTGTTTTAATGGTGTAGTTAAAGGAGCTCCTTGCCTCATTTTGGAGGTGGTAGATTTTCAAGGGTGTAGGGCACAAACCAACATTATCCTCAGGTATCCTTTGGGGAAAAGCTGCTGAGGGAGATGAAAAAGCCACACTAATCTTGAGACACTGATGTGGAGAACTCCTGGGGCAATGGGCTTTGGTTTGGGGAAGTCTTGGTGCTTCATGGGCTCATGTAAACCTAACATTTCAAGTCACTTGCTGGAAAACTGAAGTGACTTTGTACTTTGGTGCATGGGATGTCTTGTGGACTACTGAAACCTTAGCCTAACCCAGCATTAGGAAAAATGTTCATGAGGTGGAAGCAGTTATATACCTGGGGATCTTTATTCCAAGGGTCTCAGGTAGGAAATGAGAAAGCATGGAGCAGAAGAGGGGGAAGAGGTAGGAGAGAGATGCCTTTCACTTTTCACTTCTTTTGGGGCACTTTTCAGGACTCTATTATTTTTTTCAGATAGATCTCCAAACAGGCAATTATTGCTGAAGTTGATTTTCCCGTTGTATGTATGTTCAAGACTGTTAAGCCACATTTTGAGGGTCAGTTTCAAACATATTTTGATAATTCCCCCTTACTCTGAGCAGTGGATAGTCTTCCCAGCTAGGGTTGAGATCAAAGGCTTGAATTCTGCTGCCCTAACCAAGGCAGGTTTTCCTACAAGAGATCCCTGCAGTTCAGCTCTGACATCTTCTTCTTAGATTTCCTGTCTAGACAGCACACTCAGTGGGGCATGTGAGAAACATGAGAAATATGCAAAAACCATAGAAGGGGAGGGAGACAGCTTGCAAGTAGGACTCAAACATAAAGCATCTGTTACTTTATTGGCATCAGTTATCTGAAGAGCTTGTGAGAAAGATTCTCAGAACTCCCTAACTGCAAAGCCTTGAGCTGCTGGAGGTCCCACAACATTGATAAGGCTCTTGCACAACTGGTATCCTGAAGGCAGTTACATGAAGATGGGCAGTCATATAAGGGTGGGAGATGGAAGAAAACCTGATGGATTCTACCTGAGGCAGAATGATGGGAGGAAGGAAAGAACAAAGAAAGGGAGCTGAAAACAAAAAGAGCTAAGAAAACATGGCACTCAATGGAAGTGAGCAGGAACATTCACAAAAGAGGAACCATAAAATAACAAACATGCCTAATGGGACTGGAGGGAACAGCAGCAGCCACATGTCCCTTGACATAAGGTCTCAGTAGGAAAGCTTCATAACCCCAGCTCTGCCCGAAGTTTCTGCTTCCAGAATACCAAGCTAGTGGAACAGAGTTCTTGAAATAGGCCAGAATATTAGGCTGGTCAAATGGACCAATATATAGGAAACAATGGCTGCAAGGAAGGCAGCTAGGTGTACTCCTGCAATTGCCTTCTGTGAATTGGGTGAGGTGGTGGGTCTCAAGGTCAGCACAGTTTCTGGCACAACCAAACTAGGGAGGAGCTCCCTAGGTAGAATTATTTTGAGTGCTGCAAGGGATCCAGCTTGGAGACAATATTTTCAACCTTGTTAGTGTCGGCTCTGGTGTTTTGCCTCTCCTGGATACACCACTTGAGGGCCTCTCCCACAGATGGGCTGACACCTCCTCATTCACCCTTTCTGGATTATCCTGATACATGATAACTGATGTGACCTTTCACTTTGGACCTCATTTTCTAGGCAGAAGGGCTCATGCCCACAAGGCTCCAGCTAGGAGATGCTGCTACTGCTACTTTCATTGGACTCTTCATAGTCTGGGTTGCTTGGGTGGGTAGAGCCATCTCGGTGTCATGGTAGGTGTGCCTGCAGGTCGGGCTTGGGGGGCCGCATCAGCTCAGGCATGTGCCACCTCCTCGCCTTCTCCTTGGCTGCCTACTTCACCTTCTGGTTGTAGCCATTCGGGTCGAGTTGGTTCCATCAGATTCAGTGTATGTAGTCATGGCTTGCTTTCAGTTGACTGTCAGTCTTGTAGCAGAGTCCCAGCCCAGGGTCCAGCGTTACCACCACTGGAGTCTGGTGAAGCTATCCACAGCCTCTTCAACAGCTGCCCCCACATCCCCCTTTCTTAGGATATTTTACTTTCTACTTAACGTGTAGGTTTTCTGAATTAACTCAAAACACAAATGTCTAAGTGTGAACTGTGATCAGTCACACCTACATAAAGTTTATTAGGTTCCATTCCTTTTTTTTTCTTTTTAAAAAATTTTTTTATTAATTAAAAAAATTACAAGAAAAAACACAAACATTCCTAATATATGATCATTTTGTTCTACATATATAATCAGTAAGTCACAACATTATCACATAGTTGCATATTCATCATCATGACCATTTCTTAGAACATGTGCACCAATTCAGAAAAAGAAATAAAAAGACAACAGAAAAATAAAACAAAACCAGAGAAAAATAATTATACATTCCATACCCCTCACCCCTTCCTTTCATTGATCACTAGCATTTCAAACTAAATTTATTTTAACATTTGTTCCCCCTGTTATTTATTTTTATTCCATATGTTCTACTCATCTGTTGACAAAGTAGATAAAAGGAGCATCAGACACAAGGTATTCACAATCACACAGACACATTGTGAAAGCTATATCATTATTCAATCATCCTCAAGAAGCATGGCTACTCGAACACAGCTCTACATTTTCAGGCATTTCCTTCCAGCCTCTCCATTACATCTTGAATAACAAGGTGATATCTACTTAATGCGTAAGAATAACCTCCAGGATAACCTCTTGACTCTGTTTGGAATTTCTCAGCCATTGACACTTTGTCTCATTTCACTATTCCCCTTTTGGTCGAGAAGGTTTTCTCAATCTCTTGACGCTGGGTCTGAGCTCATTTTAGGGTTTTTCTCAATCCCTTGATGCTGAGTCTCATCTCATTCTAGGATTTCTGTCCCACATTGCCAGAAATGTCCACACCCTTGGGCGTCATGTCCCATGTAGACAGTGGGAGGGTGGTGAGTTTGCTTGTTGTCTTGGCTGGAGAGAGAGGCCACATCTGAGGAACAAAAGAGGTTTTCTTTGGGGTGACTCTTAGGCCTAATTTTAAGTAGACTTGACCTATCCTTTGTGCGGTTAAGTTTCATATGAACAAACCCCAAGACTGGGGGCTCAGCTTATAGCTTTGGTTGTCCACACTGCTTGTGAGAATATCAAGAATTCAACTTGGGAGGTTGAATTTTGCCCTGTTCTCACCATTCCCTGAAAGGGACATTGCAAATACTTTTCCACTCACTGATCAGATCACTCTGGGACTCATCAGAGCATCACTCTGGACAAACCAACAAAATCTCATGTCCTACCTGAGATTCCAAGTAGTTATGGTGTTTAATCAAGCTATCTACATAAGTTATATTAGGAAATGCACTATTGAAAATATAAATTTTGTACCAAATAAACATTTTTTGCTTTAGTCTCACACATAAGGTGAAATTTTAAAATATTAATTACCACCTATTTTCAGCACCCTGCAGTAATGACATTCCTTTGTTCATCCTTATGCAAAAACATTTTTTGGATTTGTACATTTAGTCACTATCATTATACACTCTAGGCATTCCTAGGTTCTACCATCTCAATCTTTGTCGTCTATCTTTCTTTGTGATTTCATTTATGCCCCCAGCCCTCCTTCCTCTATCACTCTTACATTCATCTTCATTCAGTGTTTTAACATAATTGTATTACAGTTAGGTAGTATTGTGCTGTCCATTTCTGAGTTTTTATATTCAGTCCTGTTGCACAATCTGTATCCCTTCAGCTCCAATTACCCAATATCTTACCCTATTTCTACCTCCTGATGGTCTCTGTTACCAACAAAATATTCCAAGTTTATTCACTAATGTCAGTTCATATCAGTGAGACTATACAGTATTTGTCTCTTGTTTTTGGCTAATCTCACTCAGCATAATGTCCTTAAGGTCCATCCATGTTGTTACATACTTCATAACTTTATTCTGTCTTAAAGCTGCATAATATTCCATCATATGTATATACCATAGTTTGTTTAGCTATGTATACATTTGGTTGTTGACAGACATTTTGGTTATTTCCATCTCTTTGCAATTGTAAATAATGCTGCTATAAACATTGGTGTGCAAATGTCCATTTGTGTCCTTGCCCTTATGTCCTTTGAGTAGATATGTAGCAATGGTATTGCTGGTTCATATGGCAATTCTATATACAGCTTTTTGAGGAACCGCCAAACTGCTTTCCACAGCGGTTGCACCATTTGACATTCCCACCAACAGAGGATAAGTATGCCTCTTTCTCCACATCCTCTCCAGTACTTGCCATTTTCTGATTTGTTGATAATGGACATTCTGGTAGGTGTGAGATGATATCTCATTGTCGTTTTGATTTGCATTTCTCTAATGACCAGGGAAGTTAAACATCTTTTCATGTGCCTTTTGGCCATTTGTATTCCCTCTTCTGAGAAGTGTCTTTTCAAGTCTTTTGCCCATTTTGTAATTGGATTGGCTGTGTTTTTGTTGTTGAGTTGAACAATCTCTTTATAAATTCTGGATACTAGACCTTTATCTGATATGTTGTTTCCAAATATTGTCTCCCATTGTGTAGGCTGTCTTTTTACTTTCTTGATGAAGTTCTTTGATGCACTAAAGTGTTTAATTTTGAGGAGTTCCCATTTCTTTCTTTCTTTCTTCAGTGCTCTTGCTTTGGGTGTAAGGTCTATAAAACTGTCTCCAAGTATAAGATTTATAAGATATATCCCTACATTTTTTTCTAACAGTTTTTTATGGTCTTAGACCTAATGTTTAGGTCTTTGATCCATTTTGAGTTAACTTTTGTATAGGGTGTGAGATATGGGTCCTCTTTCATTCTTTTGCATATGGATATCCAGTTCTCTAGGCACCATTTATTGAAGAGACTGTTCTGTCCCAGGTGAGTTGGCTTGACTGCCTTACCAAAGATCAATTGTCCATAGATGAGAGGGTCTATATCTGAACACTTTATTTGATTCCATTCATCAATATATCTATCTTTATGCCAGTACCATGCTGTTTTGACCACTGTAGCTTCATAATATGCCTTAAAGTCAGGCAGCATGAGACCTCTGACTTCATTTTTTCCCCTCAGGATACTTTTAGCTATTCGGGGCAACCTGCCCTTCCAGATAAATTTGTTTATTGGTTTTTCTATTTCTGAAAAGTAAGTTGTTGGGATTTTGATTGGTATTGCATTGAATCTGTAAATCAATTTAGTAGAATTGACATCTTAACTATATTTAGTTTTCCAATCTGTGGACACAGTATGCCCTTCCATCTATTTAGGTCTTCTGTGATTTCTTTTAACAATTTCTTGTAGTTTTCTTCGTATAGGTTTTTTGTCTCTTTGGTTAAATTTATTCCTAAATATTTTATTCTTTTGCTTTCAATTGTAAATGGAATTTGTTTCGTGATTTCCCCCTCAGATTGTTCATTACTAGTGTATAGAAACACTACAGATTTTTGAGGGTTGATCTTTTAACCTGCCACTTTGCTGTACTTATTTATTTACTCTAGTAGTTTTGCTGTGGATTTTTCAGGGTTTTCGACATATACTATCATATCATATGCAAACAGTGAGAGTTTTACTTCTTCATTGCCAATTTGGATGCCTTGTATTTCTTTTTCTTGTCTAATTGCTCTGGCTAGAACTTCCAACACAATGTTGAAAAGCAGTGGTGATAGTGAACATCCTTGTCTTGTTCCTGATCTTAGGGGGAAAGTTTTCAGTTTTTCCCCATTGAGGATGATATTAGCTGTGGGTTTTTCATATATTCCCATTATCATTTTAAGGAAGTTCCCTAAAAGGGGAAACATTTTGAAGAAACCTCAGAGCAGATCCAGAGGCTTGGAGAGCTGCTGCTTCAGAGGTGGCTGAGCCAATGTAGACTTTGGTGATCAACCCAAAAATAGCCTAGGTAACTCAGTGAGGACCCACAGAAATAGCCAAAGTCTAAAGAGAAGAAATCTCTGGCCCTGGTAGATGCTAAGCTAAAAGATGAAACCCAGTGTTTTGTCCTGGATCAGTGTCTGTGAATGCCCACAGAGGTTTCCATCACAAGTGTGGAAGCAACAAAACAGAACAAGGACCAGCAGATGCCAACCACAAAACACATTTGGCTTTTAACAGATTAATTGAATGGAGCTGCAACCTTTTTTAGCAAACACACCTGCAGGGGTCATGCTGTTTTTCAAAATATAAATTTAGAACATTTGGTTACTTGCAAGAAAATAGTGTAAAAGCCAGTAGCCCACGTTATATTTTAACTCTAGTTGTATTTGTTTAGATGGGAAATTTATTTTACACAGCTGAGACTAATTCTTCTTTTTATCAAAATTTAACAGGTTTCAGGACCACCCATGATACTTCATACATTAACAAGATGACAGGGGCATGGTAGCCACTGTTGTCTTGGGATGGGGGCTGGTTGCACCAGAAACATCAACAATGATTAGGGGTTGGGACTTTGAGCCATGCCATGTCACCTCAGGGAGGGGAGGGGCATTGGAGATTGAGCTCAACCACATGGGCCTTGATTCCATCATTGATACAGACTCCATATAAACTAAACTCTTGAAACCCTCTGGACCCTTGAAACCCTTGGGACTCTAAAAGCTGCAGAGAGTTTCCATGACTAACAGTGACATTCCTGTGCCAAGAAGGTGACCTGCTCTGACTCTACATGGAGAAAACATGGAAGCTTGTGTCTGAGACCCTCCCAGACCTCTCCCTATGCATCTCTTCTTTTGGCTTCTTCTTTGTATCCTTTGCTGTAAAAAAAGAAAATTAACAGGTTTTATTTTGGACAGACTGTATTTTATCTCACATAGTTATTGATCTATGAGTTTTTTCCTTTGCACTTCTACCAGAGCCAGATATTCCTTCTGCATAGCTCTTAATATCTATAGCTTCTACCTGTCCAAATGTGGTGATGGGAGTGGCTGGGTGGGGAGGGTGTCTAACTTAGTAGTGTTTGAGAGTAAATTCTTTTCAGAGAAAGTGTGAATATCTTTAACAATTTAATTTCCAGAAAAAAATTTAAAGTATAGTTGTATAGTTTTTTTTTATATAACAACATGATGACTACCATATAGAAAAATATTAAAATTTTGGCTAGATAGTAGAAAAATCAATATAGAAGAATTTCCTCCTTGCAGAAGCTACTGAAGACACAGGTAAATTGGAAATTGTTCAGTGACTAAAAGGGCCAAAAATTGTCAATAACATTTTTTTAGCTCTTTTAAAAATGTTTTACTTGATAAGGCAGTTCTCAAAACCAATAAGATTACAATAGTTGAAAAATCCAGAGTTCTTTATTGAACCAAAGATTATGGTTAGAATATAAATATCAAATTTGCTATAAAAATTATTTTTTGAACAGTTGATAATCATTATTTATAGATATCTTTGGTTGGTCCAAATGAATCAAAAGCTACTTCTTAAATCTGAGAAATGTACATTTGCACTTCTGTGAAGTAGGGGTCATTCTAATTATCTCCATGTTATAAATATGGACATTAGGAATTGCCCAAAGTTTCACAGTTATTTAACTGGCCATGTCAAGAATCAATTTCAGGTCTTTTTTATGTTACAGCCCAGGTTTTTAACCACTATGATAGATATAAATTCATTTTCTCTACATTTAAAAAATATTATTTAACTATAATAATAATGAATACTCACACGGACATTTTATTTTTATTTCTCTGTAGACATATGATTCCTACTATATCCATTGTTCAGCTACATTAAATGTATTAGAGGTGTAAAACAACATGCTTTTGAGGAAACAAAAAGCTAAGTGAGTTAAACCAAATGTTGAGTATTTTATTTTTCTTCTGGATATTTTAATTATAGGAGAAACATTTAATGTATAAGGTCACCAGTGATTAACATTACAGTTACAGTCTGGAAAATATGAAGACATGTACTTTTTAATGGTTTAATTTAAAGCCCAGACTTTCTCCTTTGATTAGTCTATCTTATTGTAGGCTAGATAATCAGTTAAATCATAGTATAGTTAGCTTGTGATTGTCTCATCAAAGATCATTGCATTTGAATTTCATTTGTATTAGAATCTTCACAGTTGTGATATAAGGTCCTGCAACAAATTTGATTTTTAATGGATTTGTTTAGCCAATTTGAATTTAAAAACTTTCAATTCTAGTTTCTGTTAAAAAATCCTGATACATATTTCCAGTGTAAGTATTGGAGGGATAAAATGTCTCACAGCATAAAAAACTTTAAAAAATCTTAACATTTCCCTGAAAAAAAAGGAAGAGTTTAACTTATGTAAATCCATCTGCATAGGACTATATCTATTTGAGTCAATCAATTATTTTAACTGATTTTACATCAAATTAACTGCAGGTTTTATTTTGATGTGGACATCATCCTTTTTGTCCAAAAAACTCTGTTTATGTTTCTACATAAGGCAAATATTGTAAAGTGCAGCAGTTCCTTATACTTAATCATATCCTTAGGACTTTATAAGCCAGGATGAAACATTTGAGTTGAGAATATCAATCAAAGAGCAATGTAAAGTTCAAATATCTTCCCTTTGATTTACTTTTTAAAAATAATTAATATTATCATGTAATAATGATGCATATAAATGTAATATATAGATGCCTTTGCTTGGTAAATACAAACAAGGAAATTTAGCATGGTGGAATATTGTCTAAATAAGCTCTCATTTTTAGTAGGTAAACGTTGTGCATTTTTTCCTAGAGCATTTTTTTAAAATCTTGAACTAATGAAACCACTTTTCTAAACACAAGTATGTATTATGATATACATAATGTCTTCATGTAAGATATACATAAAAAGAAGCTTATCTTTCATAATTCTTAAATAACTTTTATTTATAGTTTTCTTAGAGAAGGACCTTTTTTGGTGGACTTAGATTGTTTGCTTGCTATTTGGATGTATTACCACAGAAAGTAGTGGTGTTGCAAGAACAGTTCTTATTGGCATGTGTTTTACTTAGGTGTGCATTATTTCTTTTAAAATGTATATGTAATATCTGAAATTTTATAATAAATCATTTGTTTATATATATTCAAAACAGATTTTCAAAATAAAAATTTATGCCAAATTTATTACATTTCCCTTAACTTATATTACCAATTAATACTTAATCAAATCCAACTCTTGTCCAGAGACTTTGATTAGCTTATATCTGACTTAATCCATAATTTAAAATATTTTTCTGAATGATAGTTTGAAGAAACCCCCTGCATCTATTGGTATTTGTTTTAGTTTCTCAGCTAGTTAAAAAAATACCATGCAATAGGTTAGCTAAACAACAGAAATTTATTTCCTCGTGGTTTCAGAGGCTAGAAGGTTTACTTCATTCTGAGGTTGGTATCTTTTAGCTGGTTGGCAATCTTTAGGGTTCCTTGGCTTTTCCATCACATGAAAATGCACTTTGCAGTGTCTTCTTTCATTTCCAAGTTCTGTTAACTTCCAGCTTCTGGATGCTCTCTGTAGCTTCTGTTCTTGCAAATTTCACAAAAACCTTGTTGATTTTCTGTCCATTTCTAGGTGATCCAAAGCATCTAACAATAAAACTTTGCACCAGTCTTTCCTGGATAACAGCATTTCCAATCCTGATTTCCATAGAAATTGTCGAATAATCCATGTTCAGCCATGCCTTCTTTAACAAAGTATCATTCAGTTAAACTCTCACATGAAGCCCTGTACAGTTTTTGAAGGCCCAGGGAGGTCCCAGGTAGAGATGCTTTTTGCCCTAGTCTCAGACAACACTATTGGGATAGGCTCAGAATTTTCTAAATCATCAATTTCTGGGGTTTTTTTGTGGCTTAAGAGTTCAGATCTCAGCTTATCCCTTTTCTTTTGCATTTTACTATAAACTGCAAGAAGTGAGGCTGCAACATCCAAACTTCACTTTGAAATATCCTCAGCTATACATCCAAGGATATAGCTTACAAATTCCACTTTCAATCCCACATCAGAACACTTTTGTCAAGGGCTCTGCCATTTTGTTCCAATTTACCTGCCACTTTCTTGCAATTTCCAATAACATATTTATCATTTTCTCCTAAGGTGACTCTTTAACATCCATATTTCTACCAATGATCTCTTCAAAGCAATCTAGGCTTTTTGTTTGTTTGTTTTTTAATAAAGCACCTCAAAATTCTTCTAGTCTCTACCCATTACCCAATTCCAAAGGCATTTCCACAATTTTAGGTATTTGTCAAAGTCACACCCCACCTTCAGGTATCAAAACTGTTTTAGATTCCTTGCTGCTAAAGCAAATATCATATAATCAATTGGCTTAAAATCAGTATTTAAAATTTCATTTTAGGAGAATATTCCACAAAGTTGAAGTGAAATTTTTAAACTAAATTCATGACCTCCTAAACACAAATCATTTTATTTTCTGACTGATTTAAATTTTCTATTACCTTATATTTACTTATAAATCATAAACATACATTATTTAATTAAGTAAAACACTTGATTTCTGTGGAGGCATTGTGCTAGGCCCCAGAGAAAAAAGTGTAAGTGTGAAGTGGTCACTTATAAATAGTTTATTTTGAGGAGTAAAATACAAATTTTTTTACATAATGTGATAAATGATATAAATGAGCCTAAAGAGATTGGTCAAAGACTGGTCAAAGATGAGGAAGATTTCTGGACATTCACTAGGTTTACTATGAATTTCTACCAAACACCCAAACTGCATCTTGGTTGTGAAATAAAAATAATTATCATTCAGCATTCAACCATTTTTCTGAGAGACTGTACAAATAAGTGATGTCATGAAAAAGTTGTATCATTCAAAAGGATAGAACTAAGAGTTATGTGGCTTTAATCTCTTAAATATTATACATTTATATTAATAAATTATCACAGACACTTAACATTGAAATGTTCATAAATATGTTTTAAAAACTAGATGCTACATATAACATATTAAGAAACAGAAGATGGTACATAATTCAGTTTTGTATTTTTAAAAATTTCTTTTTTGTATGCTGTATGGCAGGGATCACATTTCACTCTTTTTCCATGTGAATATCCCATTTTAGCAGCATGATTTGTTGATTTTTTTCTTTGCTTTTTTTTTCTTTTGTTTGCTTGTTTGTTTGTTTTTGGGAATTACATGGGCTGGGAATTGAACCTGGGTCTCCCACATGGCAGGCAAGAATTCTACCTCTGAACTACCCTTGCACCCCCTCTAAATGTTTTTGCATTTAAGTTTGCAGAACTATGATAAAGGTACATTATTTGTATATAAGATATTATGGAAGTCATATTCATATATGCCCACATTTTCTTTTTTAGACAAAATGGCAATATAATGATTAGACACATTTTCTCAAATACAAATTTGCAGTTATCATATATAATAATCATAGAAAAAAATTCTTCTTTTAAGTTCTCATTTACGTAACCAATTTCAAATATAATTTCCTGTTCTCAGGACTAGCATTTTGAATCCTTATTAATAAGTATTAGAACATTCCAAGGCAGGGGAGTTCAAAAGCCAGAGAAGATTCTTAGTTTGCATATTAGGAAGGTTGATTTAATACCTCACTAAGATTTTTGCTCACACTATTCATACTCTTCCATTTTCCATCCTCCTGTCTTTACCTTCTATATTTAATTTTCTTCCATTGGATTTTCACCACTCTTTCAAAAAAATTGAATTATTGAAAGATTATTTTGCTGCAGTCACTTTGTTTTCTTCCTCTGTTCTTCTATAGATGCATATCTATGCTAAAAAATAATCAATTTGAAAATACCTTCTACTATCCTGGTTTTTAAATATGTCTTTTCTAAAAATAAAAACAAAAGTTGTCAATGAGTAATACATTCTTGGGCACTATAAGATTAGTATTTACGTGTATTCTGAAATTGTCCCCTCAGTTGCTTTCAGTTGTTTTGGAGATGCAAAATAGAAGGTTATATGCCCTTGACATATATTTTAATGTCATCTCATAAAATGAACAAATGATTTACTTTACTTTTGACTAGCATTTTAAATACAGATGATGTAAGATAGATTATTTTGTTATAATTAAAATTATTCTTATTGTTAGTTCTGGAAAGATGGTGGAATAGGATAAATCAACTTCACCCCTGCTCCAAGGAACAGCTAGAGAAGGGATGGGAGAGTGACCGAGATAGCAATTCCAGCATGTAAGTGACCTGTGAGAGTCTTTTGCCCCACATAGGGAGGCCCTGGTTGCAAAATTGAGGAACTGAGAAGCAGAGAAATAGAGACCATCTGGCTGGTGCAAACAGCCTAACACGGAAGCCCGGAGCCCTCAGGAGTGCAGAATGGGGAGACAGGGAATAGAAAGTAAGCCAAGCCATGTTCCTTGAACATACTACCCTCACCAGCACAGCCCCACAACCCGCAACTCACCCTACACCCCATGCACCTGAACCCCATCACCTGCACTCCCCTCTTCATGCTACAAGTACTCCCACCCTGTCAATACCCTGCATGCATATCCACCCCATACCTATACCTCAAGCACCTACATACCTGCCCCAGCCCAACCCACCTCACCTGTAAAAATTCAGTCTTTCCCTACCTCTTCTGAGCCCTACCTCTCCCTCCCTGCCCCCTGCAGGCTTCAGGTGCTTACCTCCATATCCAGGCTACACCCACCCTCAGGCTATACAGTTGTGCAGCCCCAACCCACCCACCCTGAACTCTGTGCATGCGTACATCAGTTTACAGCCCTCCCAGATCTAAACATGTGCATGGCCCAGTCATGCCCCCCAGCTCTGGGCAAGCACTGATCTGCATGGCTGGCACACATCTGCCCTCACTCACACAGGCATGACACTGACCCACTGCTGTGAGCTCTGTGCATGCGCACAAAGGGCCCTGTGCCCTAAACCAGTGTATAGCAGGGCTTAGCACCCTAGACCCCCGCACCCACACATTAACATCCTCCCCGCTGCTGGGCACCCAGACTCACAGGCACCAGTGTAGCATCTCCAACATGCACCTATATATGTGCTGCAGCATATCACCACGCTGTTGTGCCCTACATCCTGGTCCACATCCATCTCACAAAACCAAAGCTTTAGACTACTGAAGGAAATCAACTCCCAAAGTAAGCCAATCAAGATATTTTCATGTTGCAAAGACAACAGAAGATAACTAAGCATTACATGATGCAGACAGATAGATCCCAGCCTAATTACCAAATTATAAAACCAGAGGAGACACAGATGTTGGAACAACTAATCAAAGATGCTCATATAACTCTACTAAATAAAATAAATGGGATGGCTAGTGACTTAAAGGAGATCAAGAAGACACTAGAACAGCACAAACAGGAATTTGAAAGAATAAATAGAAAATAGCAGATATTGCAAAGATTATTTTTTATTTGGTCTACAGCTGGTAGAGACACACAACAGCAGATTTGAAGAGGCAGAGGAAAGATTAAGCAAAATAGAGAACAGGACAACTGACTTGAACACTCAAAACAGTGAATGGTAAAGAAATATGGAAAATTTTGAATTGGATCTCAGGGAAAAAATGGACAAAACAAAGCACACAAATATGACAGTCATTGGTGTTCCAGAAGGAGAAGAGAAAAGTAAAGGGCTAGGAAGATTTAGTTGAGGATATAATTGGGGAAAACTTCCCAACCCTTAAAAAGGGCATAAATATAAAAGTCAAAGAATGAACTGCAAATAGAATAAATCCAAACAGGCCTTCCCCAAGACACATACTAATCAGTCTGTTAAATGTTGAAGAGAAGCAGAAAATCCTGAATGTGGTAAGAGAAAAACAATCTACTACATACAAGGGTAACCATGTAAGACAGAGTTCAGATTAAACAGCTGGCATAATGGAGGTGAGAAGGCAGTGATACAATATATTTAAGATCCTGAAAGAGAAAGGACTTCCAGCCAAAAATTGTGTACACAGCCAAATTGCTGTTCAAATCTGAGGGAGACAATAAATTTTTTATGGACAAAGAAATCCTGAAAGAATTTGTCAACAAGAGACTGGCCCTATAAGAAATACTAAAGGGAATTCTGCCAGCCAAAAAAAAAGACAAGAGAGGGAGTTCTGGAGGAGGGCACAGAATTGAAGAGTATGAGTAAGGGTAAGTTAAAGGATAAAAAGAGAAAGATGGAAAAGAATATATAGATCTGACAAAGTCCAAAAGATAAGGTGGTGGATTCAAGAAATGCCTTTTTAGTAATAACTTTGAATGTGAACATACTAAGTTTACCAATTAAATGATAGAGATTAGCAGAGTGGATTAAGAAAAACAATCCATGTATATGTTACTTACAGGAGACTCATTTTAGACTCAAGAATACAAATAGGTTGAAAGTGAAAGCATGGAAAAAGGTGTTCCACACAAATTGTAATCAAATGAAAGCAGGAGTAGCTATACAAATACTGGACAAAATAGACTTTAAATGCAAAAACATCATAAGAGGCAAAGAAGGGCACTATATTTTAATAAAAGGAGGAATTCACCAAGAAGAAATAACAATCATAAATGTTTATGCTATCAATCAGGAAGCTCCAAAGTACATGAGACAGACATTGGCAAAACTGAAGGAAGCAATAGATGTTTCAACAATAATAGTAAGAGATTTCTATATACCACTCTCCTCCATAGATAAAACAACCAGATAGGGGATCAATAAGGAAATAGAGAAGTTAAACAGCCTGATAAATGAATTAGACCTAACAGACATATAGGTCATTACACCCCCAAACACCAGGATATATATTCTTCTCTAGTGCTCATGGAACATTCTCCAGGATAGGTAATTCTGCTGAGACACAAAACAAGTCTTTATAAATTTAAAAGCATTGAAATTATTCAAAGCACTTTCTCTGATCACAATGGAATGAAGCTGGATATCAATAACCACCAAAGAACGAGAACATTCACAAATACATGGAGATTAAATAACACACTCTTAAAAAATGAGTGGGTCAAAGAAGAAATTGCTAAAGAAATCAGTAGTTATCTGGAGACAAATGAAAATGAGAATACATCATATCATTAATACATCATATTAATTTTAAAAAAGAAGAGGAAAGAACAAAACTCAAGGACTTAACTGCTTACCTGGAGGAACTTGTGAAAGAACACAAATTAACCCCAAAGCAAATAGAAGAAGAGAAACAACAAAGACTAAAGCAGAGTTAAACGAATGGGAGAACAAAAGAACAATAGAAAGAATCAATAAAACAAAAAGCTGGTTTTTTGAGAAAAATCAATAAAATTGATGGGCCACTAGCATCAATCAAGAAAAAAGAGAGGAAGCAAATAAACAAAATCAGAAATGAGAACGGATGAATTACCACAAATCCTGTAGAAATAAAATAAATCCTAAGAGGATATTATGAACAACTATATGCCAACAAACTAGACAACTTAGATGAAATGGACACATTTCTGGAAACACATGAACAACTTCCCTGGCTCAGGAAGAAATAGAAAATCTCAACAAAGCAATCACAAGTAAAGAGATTCAATCAGTCATCATAAGTCTTCTTATAAAGAAAAGGCCAGGGCCAGATGGCTTCAGAGGGAAATTTTATCAAACATTACAAAAAGAACTATCACCAATCCTGCTCAAACTAAAAAAAAATAGAAATAAAAGTAACACTACTTAACTCATTTTATGAAGCTAATATCATTTTAATACCAAAGACAGGTAAAGCTGCTATAAGAAAGGAAAACTACAGGTCAATCTTCCTAATGAGTATAGATGCCAAAATTCTCAACAAATATTAGCAAGTTGAATGAAACAACACATTAAAATAATTATATACCATGACCAAGTGGGATTTATACCAGGAATGCAAGGATGGTTCAACACAAGAAAATCAATTAATGTAATACAGCACATTAACAGATCAAAAGGGAAAAATCACATTAGCATCTTGATTGATGCTGAAAAAGCATTTAACAAAATTCAGCATTATTTTCTGGTAAAAATGCTTCAAGAGAATGGAATCCAAGGTAACTTCCTCAATATGATAAAGAACAAAAATGAAAAACTGATAATCAGCACCATACTCTGGAGAGAGGCTGAAAGCTTTCCTCCTAAGATCAGTAACAAGACAAGGATGCCTTCTGTCACCACTATTATTCAACATTGTACTAGAAGTTCTAGCTAGAGCAATCAGGGAGCACAAAGAAATAAAAGGCATCCAAATTGGAAAGGAAGAAGTAAAACTGTCATTATTTGCAGATGATATAATACTATACTTGGAAGATCCTGAGAAATCTATAGCAAAGTTACTTGAGGTAATAAAGAAATCAGCAATATGGTGAGATATAAAATTAATGTGCAAGATCAACAACATTTCTATACACAAGCAATGACCTAGATGAGGATCAGTTAAGGAAAAAATTCCATTCAAAATAGCAACTAAAAGAATCAAATACTGGGTAGGCCATGGTAGCTCAGTAAGCAGAATTCTCACCTGCCATGCCAGAGACCCGTGTTTGATTCCTGGTGACTGCTCATGCAATAAAAAAAAAAGATTCAAATACTTAGGAATGAATTTAACTGGGGATGTAAAGGGCTTGTACACAGAAAACTACATAATATTGCTAAAAGAAATCAAAGGGGGAAGTAAATAGGTGGAAAGGTATTCCCTCCTCATGGGTAGGGAAGCTAAATGTAGTTAGGATGTCTATTTTCTGAAATTGATCTACAGATTCAGCACAGCACCAATCAAAATTCCAACAACCTACTTTGAAGATTTGGAAAAGCTAACTATTAAATCCATCCAGAAGTAAAAGAGACCACAAATGGCTAAAAGCATCCTAAAACAGAAGAACAAAGAGGGAGGATTAACACTTTGTGACTTTAAAACCTTTTCTAAAGCCTCAGTGGTCAAAATAGCATGATATTGGCACAAAGACAGAAGAAATGATCAATGGAATTGAATTGAGAGTACAGAAATTGATCTCCAAATCCATGGTCAACTGATTTTTGACAAGGCCCCCAAATCCTTTGAACTGGGACAAAATAGTCTTTTCAATAGTTGGGCATGGAAGAACTGAATATCAATAGCCAAGAGAATGAAAGAGCTTTCTCCCTAAGATCAGTAACAAGGCAAGGATGTCCTCTGACACAACTATTATTCAACATTGTATTACAAGTTCTAGCTAGAGCAATCTGGCAGAAAAAAAGAAATAAAAGACACCCAAATTGGAAAGGAAGTAAATCTTTCATTATTTGCAGATGACATGATAGTATACTTGGAAAATCCTGAGAAATCTACAACAAAGTTATTTGAGCTAATAAACAAATTCCACAAGGTGGTGGCAAATAAAATTAACGTGCAAAAATCTGTAACATTTCTCTACACAAGCTATGGCCTGATTGAGGTGTCAGTTAAGGAAAAAATTCCATTCAAAATAACAATTGAATGAATCAAGTTTCTAGGAATGAACTTAATTAGGGACATAAAGGAGTTGTATACAGAAAACTACATAACATGACTAAAAGAAATTAAAGATCTAAATAGGTGGAAAGACATCCCCTGCTCATGGATAGGAAGGTTAAATATAGTTAAGATATTAATTCTACCCGAATTGATCTACAGACTCAATGCAGTACCTATCAAAATTCCAACAACCTACTTTGAAGAATTAGAAAAGCTAGTTACCAAATTCATCTGGAAGGGAAAGAGACCCCGATACTAAGAATCCTAAAAAAGAAGAAGAAAGTGGGAGGATTAACACTTCCTGATTAAATCTAATTATAAAGCCACAGTGGTCAAAACAGCATGCTACTGGCACAAAGAAGTACTGACCAATGGAATTAAATTGAGAGAGCAGAAACAGATCACGAAAACTATGGTCAACTGATTTTTTTTTATATGCTGTATGGTTGGGATCACATTTCATTCTTTTCCTACGTGAGTATCCCCTTATTGCAGCACCATTTCCTGAATTTTTGTTTATTTCATTTTTCATTAGTTTGCTTGCTTGTTTGCTTGGGTCTTGCATGGACCAGGAATCAAACTCGGGTCTCCCTCATGACAGTCAAGAATTCTGTCACTGAACTACCCGTGCATCTCCTTATGGTCAGCTGAGTTTTGACAAGGTCCCCAAATCCTCTGAACTGGGACAAAATAGCATTTTCAACAAAATTATTCTATATTTGTAACTTTATGTTTATGAACTCACTTGTTTTTCTGCCAACATATGAGTCAGCAATTGCTTTGTTTTGAAATTTAAGACCCTTCCTGTTATTATCAGTGACTCTTGAATAAAGACAGAAGCAAACTTAACTAATTCTGTAATAAATATCATGCTCTAAATGCTTCCTTTATTAAAGAAAAAATGCTTCTAACCAGAGATCCCACCTCAAGTCTGGAAGAACTACAAAAAGAAAAGCAAACAACCAAAAGTGAACAGAAGGAAGGAAATAACAGAGATCAGAGTGGATATAAATGAAATAGAAACAAAACCAATAGAGATAATCAAGAAAACCAAAAATTGGTCCTTTGAAAAGATCAATAAAATTGAAAAATCTTTAGCTACATTAACAAAAATCAAAAGAGAGTGTATACAAATAACAAAATCAAAAATGAAAATGGGGACATTAACACTGCTTCTGCTGAAATAAAAAGGACTATAAGAGGATAATATGAATAGCTATATGACAATAAATTAGATAAACTAAACATGTACAAATTGCTGGAAACACACAAACTAGCTACATTGACTCAAGATGAAATAGAAGACCTCAATAAGCAAATTACCAGTAAAGAAATTGAATCATTAATCAAAAACTTCCCAACAACAAAAATCCCCATACCCAACAAATTCACAATAGTATTGTAGCAAACATTTCAAAAAGACTAACTTCAATTCTGTCCAAACTCTTCCAAAACATCTAACAGGAGGAATCACTTCATAAGTCATTCCTTGAGGTCAACATCACTTTTACCAAAACTTCGTAAGGATACCACAGGAAATGAATACTACAGACCAATTTCCCTTATGACAGATGCAAAGATTCTCAACAAAATACAAGCAAACTGAATCCAACAGCAAATTAAAGGAACTCTATAACACCATCAAGTGGGATTTATCCCTGGTAGCCACGGTTGGTATGATATAAGAAAATAAATTGATGTAATACACCACATAAATAGAATGAAGGAAAAAAAAACACATGATCATCTCAATTGATACAGAAAGGGCATTTGACAAAGTACAGCACCACTTCTCAATAAAAACACCTAGAACACACGGAATAGAAGTACATTTCCTCAGCATGATACAGGATGTATGTGAAAAGCCCACAGCTAACATCCTACTTAATGGTGAAAAACTTTATGCTTTCCATTTCAAATCAGGAACATGACAAGGGTGCCCACTGTTACCACTGCTATTCATAATTGTGCTGGAAATTCTTTCCAGTGCAATTAGACAAACAAAAGGCACCCAAATTGGAAATGAAGAAGTAAAAACTTTGCCTGTTTGCAGATGACATGACCCTATACACAGAAAATTCTGAAAAGTCCACAACAAAGCTCCTGAATGTAATAGATGAAGTCAGCAAAGTTTCAGGTTACCAGATCAACACCCCCAAATCAGTACTGTTTCTATACACAAGCAATGAACAATTGGAAGATGAAATCAAGAAAAAAAATCCTATTATAATAGCAACTAAAAACTTAAAATATCTATGAATAAATCTAACCAAGAATGTAAAGCTTTATGCACAGAAAACAAGAAAGTATCATTAAAAGAAATTAAAAAGACAAGTAAATGGGAGGATGTTTCATGTTCTTTGAGTAGAAAACTAAATATTATTATCAAATGTCCCATATGAATGCAAGATGTTGTTGGTGTTGTGGTATATGGGAATCCTGGATTTTATGCATGATTGTTATGTAAACCCACAACTTGTCTAATAAGGGAAAAATGGCATTTATCAGTTCTCCACAGTCATTCTTAGATGGCAATGAGTAAAAAATAACATGGAAATCAGAAGCAGGTCTTCCTTCAAGTGAGAAAGATATTCTTTCTTTTTTTTTTTTTTTTTAATTTGCATATGGGCAGGAGGCACCAGGGATCGAACTCCAGACCTCCAGCATGGCAGGTCGGCGCTCTGCCTGCTGAGCCACGACAGCCGCCCGAGAAAGATATTCTTTCTGCCATCCAAGCTGTTTATATGATTAAGGATCTGTGTTGACAATCATAACTACACAAACATCATGGCCACATGCATACATTTAAAGAGATGGAGTAACATGTCTGTACAATTCTTAGCAGTTTGTGCTTCATCTTAGTGGAAACAAACCAAATTAATAATAGGTGATTTTCTTCACCTAGGTACCAGAAGAGAATTTTCTTATAGCCTGTCTTTGAACTTCTTTTGTTGTCTTTACATTTCCCTGTGAATTAGAGTATATTGCATTCAGTTTAGATGCAATTAATTCTGTTGACTAAAAAACAGAATTTGATCACATTTTATTTCTTCCTTCTCAATGCAACATATTCCATCTTGTCTGCTATGCACTTAGCAAAACTAAAACTAAATTCTTTACTCATTCAACTCACCTACTGCTCACCCCACATCAAAGCTATGTTATTAAGAAGGTCCACATATTTTATAATTTCCACATATTTATTAATGTCTATCTTGCAGGTAATAAATTTCCTTGTATACCTAAATTCCATAACTTCCTGACATTTTGGGATTAATATTTTCTTTTTCATTTTTACCTTTTATTTTTTATTTCTTATATATCATTATACAAGCGTCTTCAAGAAACATGGCTGCTGGAACACAGTTCTACATTTTCAGGTACTTCCCTCCAGCCTCTCCAATATAACTTAATTAAAAAGGTGATATCTACATAATGCATAAGAATAACCTCCAAGATAACCTCTCAAATCTATTTGAAATTTCTCAGCCATTGACACTTTATTTTGTCTCATTTCACTCTTCCCTCTTTTGGTTAAGAAGGTTTTTTCAATCCCTTGATTCAGAGTCACAGCTCATTCTAGGATTTCTGTCCCATGTTGCCAAGAAGGTCCACACCCCTGGGAGTCATGTCTCACATAGACAGGGGGAGGGCGGTGAGTTTGCTTGCCATGTTGGCTGAGAGAGGCCACATCTGAGCAACAAAAGATGTTCTCTGGGGGTGACTCTTAGCCCTAATTTTAAGTAGGCTTAGCCGATCCTTTGTGGGTATAAGTTTCAATATGAACAAAGTCCAAGACTGAGGGCTTAGCCTATTGCTTTGGTTGCCCCACTGCTTGTGAGAATATAAGGAATTCTCCACAAGGGGCAGTTGAATTTTCCCTCTTTTTCACCAGTCGCCCAAGCGGACTTTCAAATGCTTTTTTATTCATGGGTCAAATCACTCTGGGATTTATTGGGGCATCACTCTGGACAAACCTACAAAATCTCATACCCTACTCAAGGTTCCATGTACATATAGTGTTCAATAAAACTGTCCATATATGTTATATTAGGAAATGCACTAGTCAAAATATAAATTTTGTACTAAATACACATTTTTTTGCTTTAGCTTCACACATAAGTTAAAGTTGTAAAATATGAATTACCATCTATTTTCAAAACCCTGCAATATTGCATTACTTTACTCTTCCTCATGCAAAAACATTTTTTAATTTGTACATTTAGTCACTATCATTGTACACTCTAGGCATTCCTGGATTATACCATCTCAGTCCGTATTGTATATCTTTCCTTCTGATTTCATTTGTGCCCCCAGTCCTTCTCCCTCTATCATTCTCACATTCAGCTTCATTCAGTGTACTTACATTATTGTATTACTATTAGATAGTATTGTGCTATCTATTTCTGAGTTTTTACTATGTCTTTTTGCCCAATCTACATCCCTTCAGCTCAAATTACCCAATATCTACCCTATTTCTATCTCCTGATGGTCTCTGTTCTTAACTGAAATTCTCAAATTTCATTCACTAATGTTAGTTCATATCAGTGACACCATAGAGTATTTGTCTTTTTGTTTCTGGCTAATCTCACTTAGCATAATGTCCTCAAGGTCCATCCATGTTGTTATATATTTCATAACTTTATTCTGTTTTACAGCTGCATTATATTCCATCATATGTGTATACCACAGCTTCTTAAGCTACGTGTCTGTTGATGGATTTTTTTACTGTTTCCATCTCCTAGCAATTGTAAATAATGCTGCTATAAGCATTGGTGTACAAATGACTGTTTGTGTCATTTCCCTTATGTCCTCTGAGTAGATAGATACCTAGCAATGATATTGCTGAATCATATGGCGATTCTATACTTAGCTTCCTCAGGAACTGGCAAACTGCCTTCCACAGTGGTTGTCACATTTGGCATTCCCACCAACAGTAAATAAGTGTGCCTCTTTTTCCACATCTTCTCGAGCACTAGTCATTTTGTTTTATTGATAATGCCATTTTGGTGGGTGTGAGATGGTATTTCATTGTGGTTTTGATTTGCATTTCCCTAACAGCCAGGGAAGCTGAGCATCTTTTCATGTGCCTTTTGGCCATTTGTATTTCCTCTTCTGAAAAATTTCTGTTCATGTCTTTTGCCCATTTTGTAATTCGGTTGTTTGTCTTTATGTTATTGGGTTGAACAATCTCTTTATATATTCTGGTTACTAGACCTTTATCTGATATATCATTTCCAAATATTCTCTCCCTTCATGTAGGCTGTCTTTTTACTTTCTTGACAGAGTTCTTTGATGCACAAAAGTGTTTAATTTTGAGGAGTTCCCATTCATTTATTTCTTTGTTCAATGCTCGTGCATTGAGTGTAAGATCTAGGAAACTGCCTCATATTATAAGACTTATCAGTTATTTCCCTACATTTTCTTCTTAAAGTTTTATGGTCTTAGATCTAATGTTTGGGTCTTTGATCCATTTTGAGTTAATTTTTGTATAGGGTGTGAGATATGAATTCTCTTTCATCCTCTTGCATGTGGATATCCAGTTCTCCAGGCACCATCTATTGAAGAGATGGTTCTGTCCCAGGTGAGTTGGCTTGACTGCTTTATCAAAGATCAATTGTCCATAGATGAGAGGGTACATATCTGAACACTGTTTGATTCCATTGGTCAGTATATCTATTTTTATGCTAGTATCATGCTGTTTGGGCCATTGCTGACTCATCATATGCCTTAAAGTCTGGTAGCATGAGACCTCCAACTTCATTTTTCTTTCTCAGGCTATTTTGAGCTATTTGGGGTACCCTGACCCTCCAGATAAATGGATAATTGGTTTTCCTATTTCTGAAAAGAAAGCTTAGGATTTTAATTGGTTTTGCATTGAATCTATAAATCCATTTAGGTAGACTTGACATCTTAAGTATATTTAGTCTTCCAATCCATGAACATGGTATGCCCTCCCATTTATTTAGGTATTCTGTGATTTCTTTTAGTAATTTCTTGTAGTTTTCTTTGTATAAGTCTTTTGCATCCTTAGTTAAATTTATTCCCAAATATTTTATTTCTTTTGGTTGCCATTGCAAATGAAATTTTTTTGATTGACTTCACCCTTGGATTGTTCATTATCAGTATATTTAAACACTACAGATTTTTGTGTGTTGATCTTGTAAGCTGCCACTTTGCTGTACTCATTTATTAGCTCTAGTAGTTTTGCTGTGGATTTTTCAGGGTTTTTGACATATAGTATCATATCATGTGCAACAGTGAGAGTTTTTCTCCTTCCTTTCCAATTTTGATGCCTTGTATTTCTTTTTCTTGTCTAATTGCTCTGGCTAGAACTTCCAACACAGTGTTGAATAGGAATGGTGATAGTGGACATCCTTGTCTTGTTCCTGAGCTTAGGGGAAGGTTTTCAGTTTCTCCCCACTGAGGATGATGCTAGCTGTGGGTTTTTCATATATTCCCTCTATCATGTTGAGGAAGTTCCCTTCTATTCCTATCCTTGGAAGTGTTTTCACCAAGAAAAGATGTTGAATTTTGTCAAATACCTTTTCTGCATTAATCGAGATGATCATGTGGTTTTTCTGCTTTGATTTGTTGATATGGTGTATTACACTAACTGATTTTCTTATGTTGAACCATCCTTGCATGCCTGTGATGAATCCTACGTGGTCATGGCATATAATTCTATTAATGTGCTGCTGGATTCAATTTGCAAGAATTTTGTTGAGGATTTTTGCATGTATATTCACTAGAGAATGGTCTGTAATTTCCTTTTCTTGTAATATCTTTGTCTGGCTTTGGTATGAGGGTGATGTTGGCATCACAGAATGAGTTAGGTAGCTTTCCATCCTCTTCAATTTTTTTGAAGAGTTTGAGCAGGATTGGTACTAATTCTTTCTTGAATGTTTGGTAGAATTCACATGTGAAGCCATCTGGTCCTGTACTTTTTTTTTGGAGTTTCTTAATGACTAATTCAATTTCTTTACTTCTGATTCATTTGTTCAGGTCATCTGTTTCTTCTTGAGTCAGTGTTGGCCATTCATGTCTTTCTAGGAAGTTGTCCATTTCCTCTACATTGTCAAGTTTATTAGCATAAAGTTCTTCATAGTATCCGTTCATTACCTCTTTTATTTCTGTGGGGTTTGGTTATGTCTCCTCTTCCATTTCTGATTTTATTTTTTTGCATCCTCTCTTCTTCTTTTCGTCAAACCTCACTAAGGGTCCATCAATCTTAGTGATTTTCTCATACAACCAACTTTTGGTTTTGTTATTTTCTTGATTGTTTTCATTTTCTCAATTTCATTTATTTCTGCTTTAATCTTCATTATTTTTTTCCTTTTGCTTACATTAAAGTTTGTTTGCTGTTCTTTCTCTAATTCTTCCAAGTGGACAGTTAATTCCTCAATTTTTGCTCTTTCATCTTTTTTGATATAGGCCTTTATGGCAATACATTTCCCTCTTAGCACTACCTTTGCTGCATCCCACAAATTTTGATTTGTTGTATTTTCATTTTCATTTGCCTCATGATATTTAGTGATTTCTCTTATAATTTCTTCTTTGACCCACTGGTTGTATAAGAATGAGTTGTTTTGCCTCCATATGTTTGTGAATTTTCTGGTCCTCTGCCTGTTATTGATTTCCAACTTCATGTGTTTATGATCTGTGAAAGTGTTTTGTATGATTTCAGTTTTTTTTTAAATTTATCAAGATTTGCTTTGTGACTCAGGGCTTCTCAAATGAGAAGGCACATGGTGAACACAGTCAGGGCTTCTCTCTCAGCTGGAAGGGCACAGGGCAAACATGGCATCATCTGCTAGCTTTCTCTCCTGGCTTCTGGTTTCATGAAGCTCCCTGGGAGGTGTTTTCCTTCTTCATCTCCAAAGGTCACTGGCTGGGGGACTCTTTGCCTCATGGTGCTGCAGCATTCTCTGCTCTCTTTGAATCTCCTATTCTCCAAAATGTTTCCTCTTTTATAGGACTACAGAAATGTATCAAGACCCACCTGAATGGGTGGAGACACATCATCTTCAGGGTTTCTGCAAGTGGCAGTACCACCCTTTGCAAAGGCCTATGCAGAGGCTTTCTTCTCTCCAAATACAACCTTGGGGGACTTTGGGGAGAACACGTTTTACTCGGCTCCACCCTCTCCAAGCATCAGGGCTGCACCCAGGCTGTCTGCCATCTCCAGGGCACATGCTCGACCCCTCCATGTGGTGGCAGTCAGCCTTTCCCCAAACCCCAAGGAATGTGCTTCACCCTCTCCAAGGCCTGAGACAACATGACTCTTCCACTGCAACAAGGTAGAAGGCCAGCATGTTGAGATACCCCTTCTAAGGTGAAGGATAAGTTGCTGCATCTGGCCCCTCCAATGACCAAAATAGAGGCACAGTGTCTAGTTGGTCTCCTTGGATTTTGGCAATAACATATTCTTCATTTGGGTGTGCTACTCTGGCCCATTTATAGAATAACCAGAAAACGTGCTAATTTTGAGTGGGGACCTGAAAAAGAGGAGGCCCTGCGACAGGTCCAGGCTGCTGTACAGGCTGTTCTGCCATTTGAACCGTATGATCCAGCAGATACAATGGTGCTAGAAGTGTCAGTGGCAAATAGAGATGCTGTCTGTAACCTTTGGAAGGCCCCTATAGGAGAATCACAAGACAGACCCTTAGGATTTTGGAGCAAAGCCTTACCTTCTGCTGCAGATA
Organism: Myrmecophaga tridactyla; assembly: GCA_004026745.1. Taxonomy (NCBI): domain Eukaryota; kingdom Metazoa; phylum Chordata; class Mammalia; order Pilosa; family Myrmecophagidae; genus Myrmecophaga; species Myrmecophaga tridactyla. The sequence continues at coordinate 73,251 of PVIY010003119.1, forward strand.
ACTACTATCTTTTGGAGAAATACCTTTTGGGCTGCTACTGGGCCATGCTTAACTTATGAGTCACCAAATTACCATGAGACTTGAGTTGCCTATCATGAGCTGGGTGTTGTCTGACTGACCAAGCCATAAAGTTGGGCGTGTGCAGCAGCACTGTATTGTAAAACGGAAATGGTGCATATGAGATAGGGCCAGGCAGGTCCTGAAGGCACAAATAAGTTACATGAAGAAGTGGCCCAAATGCCCATGGTCTCCACTCCTGCCACATTACCTTCTCTTTCCCAGACCAGAGCTATGGCCTCTTGGGAAGTTCCTTACAGTGAATTGACTGAGGAAGAGAAACTCAGGCCTGGTTTACAAATGGTTCAGCACGATATGCAGGTACCACCCGAAAGTGGACAGCTGCAGCATTAGAACCCCTTTCTGGGGGGGACCTTGAAGGACCGTGGTGAGGGAAAATCCTCCCAGTGGGAGGATTTCAAGCAGTGCACCTGGTTGTTCATTTTGCTTGGAAGGAAAACTGGCCAGAGATGCGTTTGCATACTGACCCATGGGCTGTTGCTAATGGTTTGGCTGGATGGTCAGGGACTTGGAAAGACCATAATTGGAAAACTGGTGACCAAGAGGTCTGGGGAAGAAGTATGTGGATAGACCTTTCTGAGTGGGCTAAAAACATGAACATGTTTGCATTCCACGTGAATGCACACCAGAGGGTGACTTCAGCAGAGGAAGGTTTTAATAATCAACTGGATAAGATGACCTTTTCTGTGGATACCAATCAGCCTCTTTCCCCAGCAACTCCCTTCATTGCCCAATGGGCTCATGAACAAAGTGGTCGTGGTGCCACTTTGATTACATTGGACCACTCCCTTTATGGATGGGGCAGCGATTTTTTTCTAACTGGAATAGACACATACTCTGGATATGGGTTTGCTTTCCCTGGACACAATGCTTCTGCCAAAACTACCCTCCATGGGCTTACAGAATGCCTTATCCATTGTCATGGTATTCCACATAGCGTTGCTTCTGATCAAGGAACACACTTCACAACAAATGAAGTGAGGGAATGGGCACATGCTCATGGAATTCTCTGGTCGTACCATTTTTCCCATCATCCAGAAGCAGCTGGATTGATAGAAAGGTGGGATGGCCTTTTGAAAACTCAATTATGGTGCCAACGAGGTGGCAATACCTTGAAAGGCTGGGGTAATGTTCTCCAGGAAGCTGTATATGCTCTGAATCAGTATCTGCTTTATGGTGCTGTTTCTCCCATAGCCACGATCCATGGGTCCAGGAACCAAGGGGTGGAAATGGGAGTGGCACCACTCACTATTACCCCTAGAGATCCACTAGGAAAATTTTTGCTTCCTGTCCCTGTGACCCTGAGCTCTGCTGGTTTACAGGTTTTAGTTCCAAAAGGTGGAGTGCTTCTACCAGGATAAACAACAATGATTCTTTTGAAATGGAATCTAAGACTGCCACCTGGTCCCTTTGGGCTACTCATGCCCCTGGATCAACAAGCCAAGAAGGGGATTGCATTATTGTCTGGGGTGATTGACCCTGACTATCAGGGGGACATAGGACTGCAACTACACAATGGGGGTAAAGAAGAGTTTCCTTGGAATATAGGGGATCCCCTAGGGTGTCTTTTTGTACTACCATGCCCTATGATTAAAATCAATGGAAAACTGCAACAACCCAATCCCAGCAGGACTACAAATGGGTCTGAAACTTCAGGAATGAAGGTTTGGGTCACCCCACCAGGCAAAGAACCAAGGCCAGCTGAAGTGCTTGCTGAGAGTAAAGGGAACATGGGATGGGTAGTGGAAGAAGGTACTGATAGATATGAACTACAACCATGTGATCATTTACAGAAACAAGGACTGTGATGCTGTTTTGTTCCTGTTATACTATTTAAGTTGCAACATATCAAATTTAAGAATGAATATTACCCAAGGACTTGCACCCTATTCTGGAGAGAGTTAATGTGTTTCCAGCTATATGCAGGACAGTTGAGTATTGCTAGGTGAAAGAAAAAAACGTGTGTTTTTAATGTTTTTCATTTATAAATTAGGTATGGTTTAAGGTGATATATATATATAATGCTGCCAAGCTGACAAGTGGTGGACTGTCATGGTCAACTTCATGTGTCAACTTGGCCAAGTGGTGGTACCTGTATGTCTGGTTGGGCCAGTGCTGGTCTGTCTGTTGCAAGGAGGAAATTTCACAGAATTAGACCATGATTACATCAGCTGCATCCACAGCTGATTCCGCTGGTAATCAGCCAAGGAGAGTGTCTTCTGCAGTGAGTGATGCTCAATCTAATCGCTGGAAGCCTTTTAAGGAGGATTCAGAAGAGATAGGCTCTCTTCCTGCTTCAACTAGCAAGCCTCTCCTGTGGAGTTCGTCCAGACCCTCCATCATAATCGTTGTCTTCACATCCTGCTCTTTGGATTTTGGACTCTGTGTTCCTATGGTCATGTGAGACACTTTTATAAATTTTATATTTGTGAGTGTTCCCTGTTGATTCTGTTTCTCTAGAGAACCCTAACTTTTACAATCTTGTATCCTGAAATTTTGCTGAAATCATTTATTGGCTCTAGTAGCATTGTTTTAGATTTTTCAATACAGTCTATATATAGGATCATGTCATCTGCAAATAATGAACGTTTTACTTCTTCCTTTCCAATTTGGATGACTTTTGTTTCTTTTTCTTGCTTAACTGCTCTGGCTAGAACTGCTAGCATAACCTTGAACATCAGTGGTGAAGGTGAACATCCTTGTCTTGTTCCAAAGTGTATGATTCTTTCAATGTACTGTTGGATTAGATTTGCAATTATTTTGTTGAGTATTTTTGCATGTGTATTCATAAGAGAAATTGACCTGGAATTTTTTTTTCTTGTGGTAATTTGATCTAGCTTTGGTATTGGAGTGATGTTAGTCTCACAGTTTGAAGTAGATATTGTTCTCTCCTGTTCCATTTTTCTTGGAGGACTTTGAACAGGATTGATATTAATTCTTGGAACAATTAGTAGAATTCACCTGTGAAGCCAACTGTACCTGGGTTTCTCTTTGTTGGGAGGTTTGTAATGACTGATTCCTTCTCTGTACTTGTAATTGTTCTGTTGAGATTTTCTATTTGTAGTCAGCTGAGGTTATTCACATGCTTCCAGAAATTTGCCCATTTCATCTAAATTGTCTAATTTGGGGGCATATAGCCATCCATATTATCATCTTATGATCTTTATTTCTGTGGGTCAGTATTAACAACAACCTCTCATTTCTGAATTTATTTATTTGAATCTACTTTCTATTTTCTTTGTCAGTCAATTTTGACTGGGTTTGTCAATTTTGTTGATGTTTTCAAAGAACCAACTTTTGGTCTTGTTAGTCCTCTCTATTGTTGTTTTTTTTTCCCTGTTTCATTTATTCCTGCTTTAATCTTTGTTATCTCTTTCTTTCTTATTGCGTTGAGTTTCATTTGCTGTTTTTATCTAGTTCATTCAGGTGCAGAGATTGTTCTTTGATTTTAGCTTTTTCTTCTTTTTTAATGTAGGGTATTTAGGGCTCTAAATTTCCCTCTCAACACTGCCTTCAGGGCATCCCATTGTTTTTGTTTTTTTCTTCTTTTTTTTTACTTTTTTATTGTAAAAGTAACATATATATGAAAAAGCAACAAGTTTCCAAGAACATTTTAACAAGAAATTATAGAACAGATTTTAAAGTTTGGTATGGGTTATAATTCCATGATTTTTTGGTTTCTCTTCTTGCTGCTCCAAGACACTGGAGACCAACAGAAATATTAATATAAGATTGAGTAGTCATACTCATATGTTAAATCCTATCTTCTCTGTTATACTCCTCCTTTTCTTTAAATAACATATATTCAAAAATACAATACATTTCAAAGTACATTGAAACAATTAGTTGTATAACAGATTTCAAAGTTTGGTATGGGTTACAATTCCACAATTTTAGGTTTTTCTTTCTTGTTGTTGCTCTAAGGTACTGAAAGCTAAAGAAATATCAGCATAATGATTCAGCACTCATATTCATTTGTTAAACCCAACCTTCTCTTTATAACTCCATCAACTTTGATCTTTCTCCCACTCTTCAGTATTTGGGCTATGCCCATCCTAACTTTTTCGTGTTGGAAGGGGTGGTTGTAAATATGGGATACAGAGATGAAACTAATTGACGATCTGGAAAGGCTGGCCCCTCTGAATTTCAGGACTTATGGTTCAGGGACTCATCTGGAGGCCGTAGGTTTTGGAGAGTTACCCTGGTGAATGCAACCTTTGTAAAATCTTCTACAATGCCCTAGGTATTCATTAGGACTGGCCAAAATCACTTTGGTTGGGGTTTGGAAAGTTATGATAGGTAGCAATGATTAACTGAAGTATGTGTAAGAGTGACCTCCAGTGTCGACTCTTGACTCTATTTGCACTCTCTCAGCCACTGATACCTTACTTATTATACTTATTTTCCCCTTTCTGTCAAGATGGCATTATTGGTCCTTTGGTTCCAGGCCCAGGCTCATCCCTGAGAGTCATCTCCCATGCCGCCAGGGAGAATTTCATCCCTGGAGTTGTGTCCCACATAGGGGGAAGGGCAATGTTTCACTTGCAGAGTTGGGCTTAGAGAGAGAGAGGCCACATCTGAGCAACAAAAGTAGTCCTCTGGAGGTGACTCTTACACATACCTAGGTAGGCTAAGCTTCTCCTCTACCTACTTAAGCTTTACAAGAGCAAGCCTCAAGATCAAGCGCTTGACTTATTGATTTGGGTGTCCAAAATGTACAGTGTCCTGGGTTTTTCCAGAGGTAATGTTTAATAGTTCCATAATTTTTCTCCCATCCTTCATGGACTTTGCCACTACTTTTTGATTACCTGCTTAATATACTCTGGGATGTATCCAGGTATTATATTAGGCTATACAGGATTAAACACTCTCATTCTTATTCTGGGCTCCCTGTGTTTGGATTGTTTTAATGCTCTATCCAGAAGGATTGATTTAGTTTGTGTGCTACAGAAAGTTTAGGCTCTGAACATAATAAAGCTTTCTTCCTTTGGTCTCAAAGAGTAGGTGAAGTTCAAAATTATAGACAATGTCTTCCTTACCCCTGTATTCTGAATTCCCTTAATCCCGACCTGAACAGCTACATTCTCATCTCTAAATACTAGGTTATACATAGATAAATAGCTACCCCAAATCTAAAAATAACAATTGCCACACCAGACTAAATGTGACTGCTATAGGAACTTACAGTCTAGGCCCCTGTTTTCTTATGGCATCCCATAGGTTTTTGATATGTTGTCTCTCATTTTCACTCATCTCTATATATTTACTGCATTTCCTTCCAATTTCTTCTTTGAACCACTGATTGTATGAGTGTATTATTTAATTTCCACATATTTGTGGATTTTCCAGTTCTCTGCCTGTTATTGATTTCCAGCATCATTCTCTTATATTCAGAATAGATGCTTTTTATAATATCAATTTTTTAAAATTTATTAAGAATTGTTTTGCAACCCAATATGTGTTCTATCCTGGCAAAGGATACTGGTGCACTTGAGAATAATGTATACCTGTTGTTTTGGGGGGAAATATTTTTATTATGACTGGTCTAGCTCATTTATGATATTACTCAAATTCTCTGCTTCCTTATTGATTTCTGTCTAGATATTCTATCTATTGATGATAGGGATGCAGTGAGACCTCCAACTATTATTGTAGAGGTGATTATTTCTCCCTTCAGTTTTGCCAGTGTTAGCCTCATCTATTTTTGGTCTCCATGTTTAAGGCCTTAGATATATACCATCGTTATTTCTTCTTGATGAATTGCCACTTCTGTTAAAATGTTGTATGCTTTTCTGTGTCTTACAACAGCTTTTATCTTAAATTCTATCTTGTACAGTACTAATATAGCTACCCCAGTTCTTTTTGGTACTATTTGCATGGAATATCTTTTCCATCCTTGCACTTTGAACCTATTTTGTCTTTTGGTCTAATGTGGGTCTCTTGTAAATGGCATAATTGTATCATGCTATTTGATCCATTCTGCCAATCTATGTTTTTTAATTGATGAGTTTAATCCATTAAAGTTCTTTGTTATCATTGTAAAGACAGAACTAACTTCAGCCATTTTGTCTTTTGGCTTTTATATGTCATATCTTCTTTTCTTCCTTCACTGCAACCTACTTTGATCTTGTGTGATGTATGTTAATGATCCCTTGCTCATTTCCGTTGGTCTTTATTTAAAAATATATATTTCTCTGTGGTCCTCCTGGGGTTTGTATTACACAACCGACATCTATAACTTACTCATTTGAACAAATATGGACAGCTTCAATAGCATGCATGTTCTCTGCTCCCATAGTCCTTAGTTTCCTCCCTTTATGTTGTTTCTGTCCCACATTACTTCTTTATATTTCATGTCCATTTTTAAGAAATATGCCTTTTTGTTGTTCAATTGTATTCTGACTCCTATAAGAATTGAAGAGTAGAATTATACATTAAGGATACAACAGTGTGGGGTTTTGCATTTACCCTTTTAGTTACCCTTCCTGAAGATCATCATTTCTTCACATTACTTCCAGTTACTATCTCCTTTTCCTTTCAACCTACAGATCTCCCTTAAATAATTCTAATAGGGTAGGTCCTTTGTTGAACTCACTCAGTTTCTGTTATATGTGAACATTTTAAATTTTCCCTCATTTTTGAAGAATAGTTTTTGCAGATATAGAAGTTTTGCTCACAGTTTATCTGTTTCAGTAACTTAAATGTACCATACCTTTGCTTTTTCCAGTCCATGGTTTCTGATGAGATATCAGCACTTTGTCTTATTGGAGATCACTTGTCTGTGATGAATCATTTTTCTCTTCTTGCTTTCAGTATTCTCTTTATCTTTGGCATTGGAATTCTGTATTTATCTTTGGCATTTGACATTATGATTACTATATGTCTTGGAGCGGGTCTATTAGGAATTATTTGTTTGAAGTACATTGAACTTCTTGGGCATGCATAGTTAAGTCTTTCATGACAGTTGGGAAATTTATGGCCATTGTGTCCTCAAATATTTTCTCAACCCATTTTCCCATCTTTTCTCTTTCTGGGACACCCAAAACACTTCTGTTCATGTGTTTCTTTTTATCACTCAAAACTCTGAGACACCCTCAATTGTTGCTCTTTTTTCTCTTTCTGTTCTTTTGACTGTAAGGTTTTCATTGTCCTGTGTTCTACTTCTCTGGTATTTTTCTTTTGTCTATTCAAATATGTTATTGTATGCCTCTGGTATATATGTATATATTTTTCTCTGGTATATTTTTAATCTCTATTATTGTGTGTTTCATTCCTGTAGTTTAAGGTATGTTTCTATTTATGCTTTAAAATTTTTCTTCATGATGACACACTCATGTAACATCCTTTAGTTCTATATCCATATTTTCCTTCATCTCCTTCAATTGATTTAGGAGATTTATTTGAATATCTTGGATTCATTATTCCAAATCCTCTAAAGTTTTAATTTGTTGCCTTGACTGAGCCATATCTTCCTGTTTCTTATTATAGCTTGTAAAATTTTGTTGATATCTTGACATATGATTATTTTGATGAGTTAATTCTGAAATGCACTAGTCAAAATATAAATTTTGTACCAAATAATCATTTTTTGCTTTAGTCTCACACATAAGTTAAAGTTTTAAAATATGAATTACCATCCATTTTCAACACTGTGCATTATTGACATTCCTTTGTTCTTCTGCATGCAAAAACATTTTTAAATTTGTACATTTAGTCACTATCATTATACTCTATAAGCATTCCTGGATTATACCCTCTCAGTTTTTTTCATCTATCTTTCCTTCTGACTTCATTTGTGCCCCCAAGCATCCTCCCTCTATCATTCTCACATTCAGCATCATTCAGTGTTCTAACATTATTGTATTGCAGTTAAGTAGTATTTTGCTATTCATTTGTGAATTTATCCAGTCAGTCCTGTTGCACAATTTGTATCCCTTCAGCTCCAGTTACCCAATATCTACCCTATTTCTGTCTCTTGATGGACTCTATTACCCACTGAAATTCTCTAAGATCATTCACTAATGTCAGTTCATATCAGTGAGACATACAGTATTTGTCCTTTTGTTTCTGGCTAATCTCACTCAGCATAATGTCCTTCAGGTCCATCCATATTGTTAGATACTTCATAACTTTATTCTGTCTTACAGCTGCATAATATACCATCGTATGTATATACCACTGCTTGTTTAGCTTCATGCATCCACCCAAATCCTGCCTGTACACCAGCCCATGTGTTGCACAGCCCCCCATCCACTCCCACCACCTTTCCTCTGTGTCCCCCATGTTGCACCCTGCTCCTCAGCTCCAAGTCCTGCCTGAGCTGCACCCCACTCCCACAGTCCTCAGACTGCACCTCTGCAACACTGTGCCACACACTCTAGGCTCTCAGGCATCAGCATAGAATCCCCAATCCCTGCATATATCTACACAACCCATCACTGCACTGTGATGCCCTGCCCCACAACTCACATCCTGCTTCACATCCATCCTGCAAATACATAGCTTTAGACTATGGAAGGAAATCAACATCCAAAGTAAATTTATCTAGATACTTATATGAGTCAAAGACAACAGAATATCACTAAGCATATCAAGACACAGATAGATATAGCCCTACCTCATGACCAATTGAAATACTGGAGGAGACAGACTTTGGAACAACTAATCATAGATGTTCATATAACTCTACTAAATAAAATCAATGGACTGTCAAATGACAGAAAGGAGATCAATAAGATAGTACAAGAGCACAAAGAGGAAGTTGAAAGAATAAATAGAAAAATAGCAGATATCACAGGGATTAAGATGCTGTAGACAAAATAAAAAATATACTAGAGACACACATCAACAGATTTGAAAAGGTAAAAGAAAGAATAAGGGAACTAGAGAACAGGACACTGATTTTGAATACTCAAAAGAGCAAATGTTAAAAAAGATGGAAAAATTTGAATTGCATCTCAGGCAAATGATGGACAAAACAAAGTGCACAAATATGAAAATTACTGGTGTCCCAGAAGGAGAAGAGAAAAGGGCTAGGAAAGGTAGCTGAGGATATAATTTGGGAAAACATCCCAACCATTACAAAGGACATAAATATGCAAATCAAAGGAGCCCAATGAACTAGAAATACAATAAATCCAAAAAGGTATTTCCCAAGTTACATACTAATCAGCCTGTCAAATGTTGAAGAGAAGCAGAAAATCCTGAAAGTGGCAAGAGAAAAACAATCTACTAAATGCAAAGGAAGGCACATAAAACTGAGTTTGGACTACTCAACTGGCACAATGGTGGAAAGAAGGTAGTGGTATAATATATTTAAGATCATGAAAGTGAAAGACTTCCAGCCCAGAATTCTGTGCCTATCCAAACTGTCTTTCAAAACTGAGGGAAAGTTTAAAATTTTCACAGACAAACAAATGCTAAGTAAATTTGTCAACAAAAGACCAGCCCTACTAAAAATACTAAAGGGAGTTTTGCCAGCTCATAAAAAAGACAGGAGAGGGAGGTCTGGAGGAGAGCACAGAATTGAAGAGTACAAGTATGGATAAGTTAAAGGATAAAAAGAGGAAGGGGGAAAAGAAGATACAGATTGAACAAAAGAAATCTGAAGGATAAGATGTTGGATAGAAGAAAGTCCTTTTCAGTAATAAGTTGAATGTTAATGTACTAAATGTACCAATTAAAAGATACAGATTGGCAGAATGGATTAAGAAATATAATCCAGCTAGATGCTGCCTATAAGAGACTCATCTTAGACACAAGGATACAAATAGATTGAAAGTGAAAGATTAAAAATGATGCCCCACACAAGCTGTAACCAAAGGAAAGCAGGAGTAGCTATATTAATATCAGACAATAGAGACTTTAAATGCAAAGACATCATAAGAGGCCAGGAAGGACACTGTATATTAATAAAAAGGACAATTCACCAATGAGAAATAAAAATCATAAATGTTTATGCTCCCAATCAAGGAGCACCAAGGTACATGTGACAAATATTGACAAAACTGAAAGGAGCAATAGGTGTTTCAGCAATAATAGTAGGAAACTTAAAAACACCACTCTCTTCTATAGGTGGAACAACCAGACAGAGGATCAACAAGGAAATAGAGAATGTAAACAATTTGATAAATGAATTAGACCTAACAGATAGGTATAGGTCATTACATCCCCCAAACACCAGTATATACATTCTTTAGAGCTCATGGAACATTCTCTAGGATAGGGCATATGCTGGGGCTTTATGAATTTAAAAACATTGAAATTATTCAAAGCACTTTCTCTTTTCACAATAGAATGAAGCTGGAAATCAAAACCCACCAAAGAACCGGAACATTCACAAATATATGGAGATTAAATAACATACTCTTAAACAACCAATGTGTCAAAGAAAAAATTGCTAGAGTAATCAGTATCTATCTACCAATAATGAGACAAATGAAAATGAGAATGCAACATATCAGAATTTACAGGATGTAGAAAAGGCTGTGCTAAGAGGGAAATTTATTGCCATAAATGCCTATATTAGAAAAAAGAAGAGAGAGCAAAAATCAAGTACTTAACTGCTCACCTGGAGGAACTTGGGAAAGAATAGCAAACTAACCTCAAAGCAAATAGAAGAAAAAAATAACAAAAGATAAAGCAGAGTTAAATGAACAGGAGAAAAAAAAACAATAGAAAGAAGATAAAGTCAAAAGATGGTTCTTTGAGAAAAGCAATAAAATTGATAGTTCTCTAGCAAGGCTTACAATGAAACAAGAGAAAATATGCAAATAAACGAAATCAGAAATAAGAGGGGGTCTTTACCGCAGACACTGAAGAAATAAAAAAATATCATAAGAGGACACTATGAGCAACTACATACACACCAACAAACCAGACAACTTATGTGAAATGGAAAAATTCCTGGAAACACATGAAGAAGCTACACTGATTCAAGAAGAAATAGCAAATCTCAACAAACCAATCACAAGCAAAGAGATTCAATCTGTCATCAAAAATCTTTCTAAAAGGGTTCATGGGTAGTTCATTGGTAGAACTCTTGCCTGCTGTGTGGAAGACTTGAGTTCAAATCCTGACCCAGCGCTTCCCCAAAGCAAACAAACAAGCAAACAAAAATTTTAAAAATGGTGCTACAATAATGGTATACTCACATGGAAAAAGAATGAAATGTGACCCCAGCCATATAGCATACAAAAAAACAAAATTCCCACAAAGAAAATCCCAGGGCCTGATGGCTTCACAGGTGGAATTTATCAAACAATCCAAAAAGAATTAGCACCAATCCTGCTCAAACTTCTCAAAAAAATAGAAGACAAAAGAACACTACCTAACTCATTTTATGAAGCTATCATCACTCCAGTATCAAAACCAGGTAAAGATGTTATAAGAAAGGAAAACTTCAGGTCAATCTCCCCAACGAAAATAGATGCAAAAATTTTGAACAAAATACTAGCAAATTGAATCCAATAACACATTAAAACCATCATACAACACTACCAAGTGGGGTTTATAATAGGAATGCAAGGATGGTTCAACACAAGAAAATCAGTTATTGTAATACATCACATTAAAAAATTGAATGGGAAAAATCTAATGGCCCTCTCAATTGATGCTATAAAAGCATTTGACAAAATTCAAAATCGTTTTTTGATAAAACAACTGCAAAAGTATGAATCAAAGGAAATTTCCTCAATATAATAAAGAGTATATATAACAAATCCATAGGCAGTATCATATTCCATAGGGAGAGACTGAAAGCTCTCCTAAGTTTGGGAATGAGACAACGATGCCCTCTGTCACCACTATTATTCAGCACTTCTCTAGAAGTTCTAGCTAGAGCAATCAAGGGGGAAAAAGAAATAGATGGCATCCAATTTGGAATGGAAGAAGTAAAATTTTCATTATTTGCAGATGACATGATACTACATTCAGAAAATCCTGAGAAATACACCACAAAGATAATGAGCTAATGAACAAATTCAACAAGGTGGTTGGATATAAAATTAATGTGCAAAAATCAGTAAGGTTTCTATATACAAGCAATGACCTAAATGAGGAGTCAATTAAGGAAAAAATTCCATTCAAAATAGCAACAAAAAGAATCAAGTACTTAGGAATGAATTTAACTAGTGTTGTAAAGGACTTGTACAGAGAAAACTATATAACATTGCTAAAAGAAATCAAAGAAGATCTAAATAGGTGAAAAGATATTCCCTGCTCATGAATAGGAAAATTAAATGCAGTTAAGATGTCAATTGTACCCAAATTGGTCTACAGATTCAAAACAGTACCAATCAAATTTTCAACAACCTACTTTGAAGATTTGGAATAGGCAGTCGCTAAATTCATCTGGAAGGGAAAGAAACAGTGATTACATAAAAGCATCATAAAAAAGAAGAATGAGGTGGGAGGGTTAATAGTTCCTGATTTTAAAACTTATTATAAAGCCACAGAGGTAAAGATAGCACGGTACTGGTACAGAGATAGAAGTATTGATCAATGGAATAAAATCAAGAATGCAGAAGTAGACTACCAAATCTTTGGTCAACTGATATTCGACAAGGCTACCAAATACACTGAACTGGGAAAAAAAATGTCTTTTCAATAAAAGGGGAGTAGAGAACTGGATATCAATAGCCAAAAGAAAGAAAGAGGACCCTTACCTTACACTTTGTATAAAAATTAACCCAAATTGGATCAGATACCCAAATATAAAGCTTCTAGAAGAAAATTTAGGGAAACATATTCAAGACCTAATAATAGGAGATAACTTCCTAAACTTTACATCCAAAGCACAAACAACAAAAGAAAATTAGGTAAGTGTGAACTCCTCAAAATCAAATGTTTTTGTGCCTCAAAAGACTTTGTCAAGAAGGGGAGGAGGCAACCAACTCAAAGGTAGAAAATATTTGGAAATCATTCATTGGATAAAGGTTTGATTATCCTGTAAGCATAAATAAATCATACAACTCAAGAACAAAAAAAAACCCTGATTATAAAATGGACTAAATGTATCAATAAGCATTTTTCTGAAAGCAAATATAGATGGCTAAGAAGCACAGGAAGGGATGCTCATTTTCATTAGCTATAAGAGAAATGCAGATCAAGACTGCAATGAGATACCACCTCAAACCTGTAAGAGTGACTGCTATTAAACAAACAGGGAACTACAAATGTTAGAGAGGATGTGGAGAAATTGAGACACTTATGCACTACTGGTGGGAATGTATAATGGTGCAGCCACTCTGGAAGACTGTTTGTCAGCTCCTAATGAAACTAAATATCAAGTTGCCCTATGACCCGACAATACCACTATTACTTATATACCCAAAAGACCTGAAAGCTGTCACACAAACAGACATTTGCACATGGATGCTCATAGAAGCATTATTCACCATCGCCAAGAGATGGAAACAATCCAAGTGTCCATCAACAGATGAGTGGATTAACAAAATGTGACATATACATACAATGGAATATTATGCAGTCATAAGGTGAAATGACATCCTGAAGCACATGACAAGATGTGAACCTTGAGGACATAATACTGCATGAAATAAGTCAGACACAAAAGGATAGATACTGTATGATTCCATATATGACCATGGCAAAGGTAAAATCAGAGACTTATAATTCAGAATATAAGGGACCTAGAGATACATAGAAGCTAGAGATGTGAGAATGGTTTGCTTAATGAGGTTGTACTTCAATGTAGGGGAATAGATAGAAGTAAAGGCAGTTCACTAGTAGGTCCATAAGTAATTTTATCATATTGAAGGTGAACATGATTGAAAGGGGTTCTATAGATCCATGCACCCCACTGATTAACACTACGAGTTTAGATAAGTTCTTGCATAAACTACTGCAAAGATATGAATTTTGTACAAAGCATGTATAAGTTTGGCATGTAGAGGTAAAATTCCCATTGCATGTTATGGGCTATGTTTAACAGGAAAGAACCAACAGTACCACAGCAACACCAAGAGTAAATAATAGGGGGAGGAAAAAATTAAGGTAAGGTTTCAATTTTCTATTTTGTCAGGATGTATTTATTGATAATCTTCTCTTGGAAACAGTGAAATTATCTAAAATTGAGAGTGTTGATGGACAGTTGGCTTTGGAAATATACATGATACCTAATGAGTGGAGGTTTCTGAAGGGTGCGCTGACAGAGAAGTAGACTGGTGACCGATGGTATACACATATGATCAAATATTGTGCTGCTACAAAATGAATGAAATTGTGAGGCATGCAAGATTGTGATTGAACCTGTGGGACATTTGGTGAGGCAAAATAAGCCAGAAACAAAAGAGCAAATCTTGTATGGTCTCATTTAGAAAATACTTATAAGAAAACAAGAACGTAGCTTGCTAGCTCTTATATCAGTCACATTTACTCCAGAGTGGTAATTGTTACTTCTGGATTTTTAGAGGCTGTTTTGTATATGTATAACCTGGTATTTAGAGATAAGAATGAAGCTGAGAAGGTTGGGATTAAAGTAATTCAGAATACAGGGAAAAGGAAGCATTTTCTGTATTTGAGAATCTTATCTACTCTTTGAGTCCAAAGGTAGAAAGGATTATTTTGTCTAGAACCTAAATTTTCTGTGGCACATAATCTAACACAACCTGTCTCAACAGATCATTTAAACAACCCAAACACAGGGAGACCAAAATCAGAATTAGGGCCTTCAATACTATATAGCTTAATCCCAGAGTATATTAAACAGATAATCAAAAAGTATTGGCAAGGTCACTTAAAGGATGAGAGAAAAAAATGAACTACTAAACTTTACCACCAGGGAAACCCCTGATTCTGTGTCAAACATTAGGGACCTCCAAATCAATAGGTCAAGCCCTTGATCTTGAGGCTTGCTCTTGTGATGCTTGTGTATGTAGCAGAGATGCTTAGCCTACCTATAGGTGTGTCTGTTACCTCTAGAGGAGGTTTTTTTTGCTCGCCTCTCTCTCTCTCTCTAAAGTCAATTCTGCATGTGAAATAATTGCCTTTCCTTCTATGTGAGACATGACATCTAGTGGTGAAAATCTTCCTGGTAGTGTGGGAGATGACTCGTAAAGATGAACCTGACCCTGAAACCTTTCGATCAATAATGCCATCCTGACCAAAAGGGGAAAAGAAGTGTAACTAATAAAGTATCAGTGGCTGAGAGAGTTCAAATAGAGTTGAGAGCCTACTCTGGAGGTCATTCTTATGCAAGCTTCAATTAGACATTGCTACCTATCATAGCTTACCAACCCCCAATTAAAACTATTCCTGCCAGTCCTAAAGAACACCTAGGGCATTATATAAGACTCTGCAAATTCTCCATGCACTAGGATAATTTTCCAGAAACCTACAGCCTCCAGATGGGTCCATGGACCAGGTGAGTCTTGACATGCAGAGGGGCCAGCCTTTTCAGAAAAACTAGTTCCATACCCTTCCTATAATATCTATGGTCCCTTCCAAACTGGAAACGCTAGAATAGGTATAGCCCAAATACACTGAAAGGGTGGGAGAAAGATCAAAGGTGTTGGTGGAGCTCTACAGAGAAGGTTTAACAAACCAATATGATTGCAGAATCATTATATTGATATTTATTTTAGTCTCCAGTATCTTAGATCAGTTACTAAAATTTTGGATTTGTAACCCATACCAAACTCTGAAATCTGTTCTATAACCAATTGTTGTGATGTGGTTTGAAATGTATTGCTTTCTTGTATATATATTATTTTTTCACAAGAAAAGAAAAAAAATCATTGTGATGATAAATTCACAGCTATATGATGATATTTTGAATGACTGATTGTACACTTAGATGATTACATGGTATGTGAATATATTCTCTCTATATATATGAGTACAGACTGAGATTCTATTTGTACAAAGTAAAAAAAAAAACAACAAAATCAATCTGTAGTGGAAAATAATCAGAAAGGTGATTTGTGGGTAGGGGTAATGACTGAGTGATAAGTAATCTTTCTGGGATGATGGCTAATTCCTGTATGTTGTAGAAGTTTAGGCTGCACAGTGATATGCAGTTACTAAAACTCAGCAAATGTAACCTCAAAATTTATGCATTTCATTTTATGTAAGTTTTACTTCAAGTGAAAAAGTACTGGAAACAAATACTGAATTGTAGTTGATGATGTAAAAGCTCAAGTACTTAGGAGAGTGTAAACTGAAATTATAAATTACTTTGAGATATACCAAAATAAGGAGAATTAATCATTGATAGAGGGATAGATATGGGGATAGATATCTGAGAATGTAAATTATGAAAAAATGTTAATGGTAGAAGCTCAAAAAAAGTGCATGTTAACATCCTAGTAGAAGTAGAGTTGAGCTTGTAATACATAAGTTGAACACTGTATTAAAGAAAATTTGAACTTTTTCACTTATCAAGTGCAAACTCTATGAAGACAAGGATTTTTGCCTGTTTTACTCATTAATGCATTCTCAGTGCCTAGAATAGTATCGGGCATATTAAAAGTTTTATAAATATTTGTTGAATAAGTGACTAAATCTTCAGAAAATTAGTCCACTTAAAACTAATTACTAAAGAGAGTGCAGATATTCCTGCTAGGTCTGCAATATATATTTTTGCTTAAGCTTTAGAAATGCATTTGTCTTTTATCACTGTATTAGTTAGGGTTTTCTAGAGAAACAGAATAAACAGGAAACACTCACAAATACAAAATTTATAAAAGTGTCTCACATAACCATGGGAATGCAAAGTACAAAATCCACAGGGAAGGCGTGAAACCAATGTTTACAATGGAGGGTCTGGATGAACTCCACAGGAGAGGCTCACTGGCTGAAGCAGAACGAGAGCCTGTCTCTTCTGAATCCTCCTTAAAAGGCTTCCAGTGATTAGATTAAGCATCATTCATTGTAGAAGACACTCCCCTTCATTGATTACAAATGGAATCAGCTGTGGATGCAGCTGATGTGATCATGATTTAATTATATGAAATGTCCTCTTTGCAACAGACAGACCAGCACTTGCCCAACCAAACAAACAGGTACCACCACTTGGCCAAGTTGACACATGAACCTGATCATGACAGTCCACCCCTTGCCAATTTGGCAGCTATACATATCAGCTTAAGCCATACCTAATTTCTAAATAAAAAACAGCAAAAGACACATTTTTTCTTTCAACTAGCAATACTCAACTGTCCTGCATATAACTGGAAACACATTAAATCTCTCCAGAATCAGGTGCAAGTCCTTGGATAATATTCATTCTTAAACTTGGTATCTTACAACCTAAATAGTATAACATGAACAAAACAGCATTACAGCCCTCGTTTCTATAACTGATCATGTGGTCATCATTCAAATTTATCACTACCTTCTTCCAAAACCCATTCCATATTCCCTTTACCCTCAGCAAGCACTTCAGTTGGCCATGATTCTTTGTCTGGTGAGGTGACCCAAACCTTCATTCCTGAAGTTTCAGACCCATTGGTAGTCCTGCCTGGATTGGGTTTTTGCAGTTTTCCATTGATTTTAATCACAGGGCATGGCAGTACTAAAAGACACCCTAGGGGATCGCCTATACTCCAAGAAAACTCTTCTTTACCTCCAATGTGCAGTTGCAGTCCTATGTCCCCCTGATAGTCAGGGTCAATCACCCCAGCCAATAATGTAATCACTTTCCTGGTTTGTTGATCCAGGGGCACGAGTAGCCCAAAGGGACCAGGTGGCAGTCTTAGATTCCAGTTCAATGGAATCATTGTTCTTTCTCCTGGTGGAAGCACTCCACCTTTTGCAACTAAAACCTGTAAACCAGCAGAGCTAAGGGTCGCAGGGACAGGAAGCAAAAATTTTCCTAGTGGATCTCTAGGGGTAATAGTGAGTGGTGCCACTCCCATTTCCCCACCTGGGTTCCTGGACCCATGGATCCTGGCTATTGAAGAAACAGCAGCATAAAGCAGATACTGATTCAGAGCATATACAGCTTCCTGGGGAACATTACCCCAGTCCTACAAGGTATTGCCACCTCATTGGCACCGTAATAGAGTTTTCAAAAGGCCATTCCTCTGTTCTATCAATCCAGCTGCTTCTGGATGATAAGGAACATGGTAAGACCAGAGAATTTCATGAGAATGTGCCCATTCCTGCACTTCATTTGCTGTGAAGTGTGTTCCTTGATCAGAAGCAATGCTATGTGGAATATCATCATGATGGATAAGGCATTCTCTAAGCCCACAAATGGTAGTTTGGGCAGAAGCATTGCATTCAGGGAAAGCAAATCCTTATTCAGAGTGTGTGTCTATTCCATTTAGAACAAATCACTGCCCCTTCCATGAAGGGAGTGATCCAATGTAATCAACCTGCCACCGTGTGGCTGACTGGTCACCTCGGGGAATGGTGCCATATTGGGGTCTGAGTGTAGGTCTCTGCTGATGGCAGATTGTGCACTCAGCAGTGCTTGTAGCCAAGTCAGCCTTGGTGAGTAGAAGTCCATGTTGCTGAGCCCATGCATAAACTCCATCCCTACCACCATGACCACTTTGTTCATGAGCCCATTGGGCAATGACAGGAGTTGCTGGGGAAAGAGACTGACTGGTATCCACAGAATGGGTCATCTTATCCACTTGATTATTAAAATCTTCCTCTGCTGAAGTCACCTTCTGGTGTGCATTCACATGGGACACAAATATGTTAATGTTTTTAGACCACTGAGAAAGGTCTGTCCACATACTTCTTCCCCGGACCTCTTTGTCATCAATTTTCCAATTATGGTCTTTCCAAGTCAAGTCCCTGACCATTCAGCCAAACCATTAGCAACAGCCCATGAGTCAGTATACAAATGCACCTCTGGTCAGTTTTCCTTCCAAGCAAAAGGAACAACCAAGTGCACTGATTGAAGTTCTGCCCACCGGGAGGACTTCCCCTCACCACCTTCCTTCAAGGACACCCCAGAAAGGGATTTTAGTGCTGCAGCTGTCCACTTTGAGGCCTGGGAAAGAAGGTAATGTGGCAGGAGTGGAGACCATGGGCATTTGGGCTTACTTCCTCATGTAACTTACTTGTGCCTTCAGGACCTGTTCTGGCCCTATCTCATATATACCATTTCCATTTTACAATAGAGCACTGCTGCACACACCCAACTTTATGGCTTGGTGGGTTAGACAACACCCAGCTCATGATAGGCCACTCAGGTCTCATAGTAACTTGGTGGCCCAGGGTTAAGTCCTCAGTCTCTACTAAGGCCCAGTAGCAGGCCAAAAGCTGTTTCTCAAAAGGAGAGTAGTTATCTGCAGCAGATGGTAAGGCTTTGCTCCAAATCCTAAGGGTCTTCATTGTGCTTCTCCTATAGGGGCCTGCCAAAGACTCTAAACAGCATCTCAATTTGCACTGACACTTCCAGCACCATTGGACCTACTGGATCATATGGCCCAAATGGCAGAGCAGCTTGTACAGCAGCCTGGACCTGCCACAGAGCCTCCTCTTGTTCAGGTCCCCACTCAAAATTTGCAGCTTTTATGTCCACTTGATAAATGGGCCAGAGTAGCACACCCAAATGAGGAATGTGTTGTCACCAAAATCCAAAGAGACCAACTAGGCATTGTGCCTCTTTTGGTCATAGGAGAGGCCAGATGCAGCAACTTATCCTTCACCTTAGAAAGGATATCTCAGCATGCCCCACACCACTGGACACCTAGAAATTTCACTGAGGTGGAAGGCCCCTGTATTTTTGTTGGCTTTATCTCCCATCCTCTGACAGACAAATGCCTTACCAGGAAGTCTAGAGTAGTGCTACTTCTTGCTCACTAGGTCCAATCAACATGCTATCAATATAATGGACCAGTGTCATGTTTTGTGGGAGGGAGAAATGATCAAGGTCCCTGTGGACAAGATTATGACATAAGGCTGAAGAGATGATAAAATCCTGAGGTAGGACAGAGAAAGTATATTGCTGACCTTGCCAGCTGAAAGCAAACTGTTTCTGGTGATCCTTACTAACAGCTATTGAGAAAAAAGCATTTGCCAGATCAATAGCTGCATACCAGGCACCAGGGGATGTATTGATTTGCTCATGCATTGATACCACATCTGGAACAGCAGCTACAATTCGGGTTACAATCTGGTTGAGTTTATGATAGTCCACTGTCATCCTCCAAGACCCATCTGTTTTCTGCAGAGACCAAATAGGAGAGTTGAATGGAGATGTAGTGGGAACCACCACCCCTGAATCCTTCAAGTCCTCGAGAATGGCATTAATGTTTGCAATCCCTCCAGGAATCTGGCATTGCTTCTGATTACTATTTTGCTAGGTGCAGGCAGTTCTAGTGGCTTCCACTTGGCATTTCCCCCCATAATAGTCCTCAGTGCATGGATTAGAGAGCCAATGTGGGGATTCTACTGGTTGCTCCATATGTCTATTCCAATCATACATTCTGGAACTGGGGAAATAACTATACAATGTGTCCGGGGGCCCACTGGACCCATTGTGAGACAGATCTGAAGTAAAACTTCATTGATCACCTGGCCTCCATTAGACCCCACTCTCACTGTTGAACCCAAGTGACATTTAGGGCCCCAGGAATTAACGTCATTTCTGAACCAATGTGTAATAATCCCCAAAATATCTGATCATTTCCTTTTCCCCAATGCACAGTTACCCTGGTAAAAGACTATTGGTCACCTTGGGAAGACTTGGAGGAAGAGTAACAGCATAAATTTGTGGCAGTGTAACAGGGTTCTTCCCCAAAGGAACCTGGCCTCCCCTTCATTCAAGGGGCTCTGGCTTGTAAACTGTCTCAAGTCTGGAAATTGATTAAGGGGGCGTGACTCTGTTTTTGTAATTCAGTATAGACTTCTGTTCACTTGACTTAGAACTCTTGTTTATACAGCTCAAACAAGAATTTAATAGACTGTCCATCTATGGTATTTCTAGGTACTCCATGATTTACTAGCCAATGCCACAAATCTCTATGAGTCATATTATTTTGACTCCTGCTTTGAGTTTGCTCTCTATTATAATAGACATGTCTATCCTGTCTTTGGCGATTAAGTGCTGCCACATGGCTTCTGCCAACTTGGGATCCAGTCATCCCCATTGTGTTTCAGGATTCCAGCTCAGTGACAGCAGTTCCTACAGTAATATCTGACCTACAGAGAAGTGCAACTACAGAACTCTTCAGGGATGATGGTGCTAGTCTCATAAATTTATTTCTCGCTATTCTGGTAAAAGCTGCATCCTCCGGACATTCCTGGGGTTTAAGAGCAGGATTTGCATGATAAATCCACTCTAACCTTCCAATCTCACTAAACCTCTGGATCCCATCATCTACATTATACCAGAGAAATTCTGGCATTTCAGCCTCAGGTATTGTCAGCCACCTTTTGATCCATATTTCAACCAACCATCCAAGCAGTTAATGCCTTTTCTAAACCCTCAAGCTATAACATTGAATGCAGAATCTCTTCTTAGTGGACCCATATCATAATTTTAGCCTGATTCAGCCTTATATTCCTCCCACCATTATCCTGCACCCTTAAAATCCATTGCCACATATATTCCCTGATTTTTATCTATATAAATTGGAAAACTCACACATTTCCTTTGGACTATAATGTACCTCCTCATGTGTGATACTTTGTACCTCACCTTTGGGGGTCTATTGGGACTTTAGTCTAGTTACAGGTCTGGAAGAAATGAGGGGTGGTGGGGATGGTTCATGAAAACGATTAGAAATATCTTCCAAGCCATTTGCTTCAGGGCATTCATTTGCAGTTTCATCTGGTGAAACAGGATTAATCATTCTAGGGCTAATCCCTTCAGGTGGAGGTTGGGTGGCCAACTCAAGGCAGACTGGAGGTGAAGTAGCTATGTCCTTAGGGCAGACTATTACAGGGTTATCTAAAGAAGACTCAGCATGATCTAGGTTTTCATCTGCACCCCTGACATCATTATCAATCCATATGTCACCATCCCATTTTTCAGGGTCCCACTCCTTTCCAATCAATGGTCTCACTGTAATGGTAGACAGTATGCAAAATTGAGATTTCAGTTTATGTTGTAAAGTTGCTACTCTAACAATAAGATTCTGAGTCTGATTTTCAGAGATCTCAAGTCTACAGCTGTAGGAAATAAGATTTTCCTTCAGGATACTCATGGAAACTTCTACATATGTCAGCGCTTAAGCTTCTCATTTGAAGCCCATCCCTTTCACTCCTTTTTGTCTACAATGTATCTAACAAAAACCAGCCAACATCTCTATACCTTTCATTTCCACAAAACTCTGTAAAGATGTCAAAAACTTTATCTCCCAGAGCCTGGCTTCATATAAGTGAAGCATTAGAAGAATCGAATGGTGATATTTTGACTATCTCGTTTGCAAACTCACTTCATGGATTGGGAGCGTCATTCTGATTATGGGAGTTAGAGTCCTTAGTGCCTTTGAGTCCAGTCAGAGTAGAAAAACACTTGTAAAAACCCATTTTTATGATTCTGTTTCTTAAGAACCACTTCTGGTACCAAGTTGTATTAGTTAGGGTTCTCTAGAGAAACAGAAAACACTCGCAAATATAAAATTTATAAAAGTGTCTCATGTAACTGTGGGAACACAGAGCCCCAAATCCACAGAGCAGGCTGTGAAGCCAAAGATTCCAATGGAGGGTCTGGATGAATGAACTCCACAGGAGAAGCTTGCCAGCCAAAGCAGGAAGAGAGCCTGTCTCTTCTGAATCCTCCTTAAAAGGCTTCTAATGATTAGATTAAGCATCACTCATTGCAGAAGACACTCCCCTTGGCTGATTACAAATGGAATCAGCAGTCGATGAGGCTGATGAGATCACGATTTAATTCTATGAAATGTCCTCATCACAACAGACAGGCCAGCACTTGCCCAACCAGACAAACAGGTACCACCACTTGGCCGAGTTGACACATGTACCTGACCATGATAATCGCCAATATTTTCCCCTGTTTTTATAAAACTTGAAGAATTTCAAGTGTTGAAACACTTTAAAATAATTCAATTGATCATATTATTATTTTTTTTGTAAAGTTTAATAGTTCCATATTCTTTTTCCCACTCCTCGGCAGATTTTACCAATACATTTTTTCAAAGGTGATACACATTAATTCATAAAGTGATACACATAAATTCATAAAGTTGTACAAAAATAATACTACCTCAATACCACTACCCAGGAGCTCTATATTTCTCGTCATTTATTAAATCCTTCTTCTATATCTAATAAAGCAAATTCTTAGTTTTCTTCACTAGTTTTTTTCCTTAATTTAAATTGTTCCTAGCTGTTTTGTGATTAACTTGGTATTGAGTTTTTTTAACTTTTTTTATTGTATAATATAACATGCATATGAAGCAAAGAAATAGAAAAGCAATAGTTTTCAAAGAACTCTTCAACAAGTAATTACAGGACAGATCCCAGAGTTTGTCATATGATCTTCTCATATTTTTCCTTCTTGCTGCTCCAGAATATAGGAGTCTAGAGGACTTAAATATTTTTTTTGTCCTCACAATCAACTTTTTTCCTTCTTTTTTTGTTAAAAGTAATGTATATATACAAAAAGCTATAAATTTCAAAGCACAGTACCACAATTAGTTGTTGAACATATTTACAGCAGTATCTTAGAGCAGCTAGAAGTAAAACCTAAAATTGAGAAATTGTAATCCCTGTCAAACTCTGAAATATGTTCTACAACTAATTGTGGTGCTATGCTTTGATAACATTATTAAAGTTAAACTAGAACTGATTTGGAATGGAATTGTGATGGGGGAAATGTATGGAATTATACCACTTTCTTACTTCTTGCTTTCGTGTAGAAATATTGCAACATGCATACGTTGTTTATGAAAACAGTCTGTAGTACTCTCTGCCACTTATAATGTTTAATAGCTAATAGTAAGATAGTAATAGAGTGATACTTTTAATTTCAATTCTTATTGATCCATTTTTGCTTTTGCTTATGTTTTCATGGTATCGATAAACACACAGAGACATAGACTCAATTTTTAAGATGTCCTAGATTCACAGTGTATAGTGCATATATACGCTATATATTATAGTAACTATCAGTGATATTTTTATTCTCACTCCTTTATTCATAAAGGAGTATAAGGCCAATAATTCACAAGAGATTGAATTTTTGGAATGGGTCTGTGGTAGTTAGAGTCAGTTGTCAACTTGGCCAGGTGAATGTACCTAGTTCTGTCACTGTGGACATGAGCCAATTGTACATGAACCTCATCTGTTGCTAATTACATCTGCAGTTGGCTAGGAGGCATGCCTGCTGCAATGAATGATGTTTGACTTAACTGGCTGATGCTTAAATGAGAGAGTGCAATGTAGCACAGCTGAAGCAGCTCAGCATACCTCATCTCAGCACTTGCAGCTCAGCCCAGGCCAGGCCTTTGGAGATGCAGAAAGAAGTCATCCCAGTGAAAGTTGTTGGAATGCAGAGGCCTGGAGAGAAGGCCAACAGAGACTATCCTGTGCCTTCCCACATAAGAAAGAACCTCAGTGGAAAGTTGGCTGCCTTTCCTCTGAAGAACTAACAAAATAAATCCCCTTTTATTAAAAGCCAATCCATCTCTGGTGTGTTGCATTCTGGCAGGTAGCAAACTAGAACAGGGTCTATATTATGTTATCCTAATGATCATCATTGAGCAAATGATGCTACAATTACAAAAACAGACATTAGATTTTTGCATTGTTCACTATGATAGTGAACTATGCAGCATTAGCATTATTCACTATTACACTTAAAATACGTTAGAACTGGCACCAATTAATCAACATAGGAAGGTCTTTGTTTCCACAGTATATAACTTTAAAGTTCTGTGATAGAAATTTATCAAATGAGATGCTTGAAGTTTTTCAAGTTCATCACTTGGTTCTATTCATGGTCTGAAGCATCTCAATTGCTGCAAAGATTGCATTCTATTCTTAATTTCAAATAAGAATATTTTTTTCAATATTTTGTATCTTCCTACATAAGATAATGCATACTTTAAAAAAAAACAGATGTGCAGCTATGCAGAAGAACAATTGTTCAAATTAATAAATTGTCTGGCATAATCAGAGGATAATATCCATAGCAAGTTATTCATATCATGTCATAATTTCCCCTGTTTTTAAAAACATTACTAAAACACTTTTAATGCTTTTGATTAACAATAAAAATTGAGAACTTCCTTAATTAGATGCTGTTCTAGTTAGTAAGCTGCTGGAATGTGATATACCATAAATGGAATGATTCTTCAAAGAGGCAATTTATTAAGTTGTAAGTTTACAGTTCTAAGGTCATGAAAATGTCTGAATTAAGGCACCAGCAAGGGATTACCTTCACTCAAGAAAGGCCAATGAAATTTTCAGTTTCCCTCTTAGCTGGGAGGTCACAGGAGATCTCTGCTAGCTTTCTCTCCTGGCTTCTTGTTTCATGAAGCTACCCTGGGGAGGGGGGCATTTTCCTTCTTCATCTGCAAAGGTCTCTGGCTGTGTGGACTCTCTTAGTTCTGCTTGCTCTGTAGCTTTTTCCAAAATGGTTCCCTTTTAAAGGGCTCCAGTAAGCAACCCCACCTTGAAGAAGACACAACTCCATGGAAACCATCTAATCAGAAGTTACCATCCACAATTGGGTGGGTCACATCTCCTTGTAAACAATCAAAAAGTTATACCCTCCAGCTAAATTGAATGAGGATTAAAGGACATGACAGTTCTGAGGTACATAAGAGCTTCAAACCGGCACAGATACCTACATGCATTAATACTTTTCTGTGATGGATTTGTAAATGGCCACCTGTTATCTGATTTTTTAAAACTGCTGAATGCCTTAATAGTTGTATTAGCCCCTACTTAATTATAGAAATATAACATCTTTTTTTAATTAAATTTTTTTTAAACATAACAACATACAAACATGAACATTCTTAACATATGATCATTACATTCTTGGTATATAATCAATAATGCACAATATCATCATATAATTGTATATTCATCACCATTATCACTTCTTAGAACATTTGAATGAATTCAGAAAAAGAAATAAAAAGAAAAAACTCATACATACCATACCCCTTATCCCTCCCTATCATTGACTGCTAGTATTTCCATCAACCCAATATATTTTAACCTTTGTTTCCCCTATTTTTTTGATACCCCTTACCACTCCCTTTCATCGATCATTAGCATTTCAATCTACTAAATTTATTTTAACATTTGTTCCCCCTATTATTTATTTATTTTTAATCCATATGTTTTACTTATCTGTCCATATCATAGATAAAAGGAGCATCAGACACAAGGTTTTTACAATTACACAGTCACATTGCAAAAGCTATATCATTATACAATCATCTTCACGAAACATGGCTACTGGAACACAGCTCTACATTTTCAGGCAGTTCCCTCCAGCCTCTCCACTACATCTTGACTAACAAGGTGATATCTATTTAATGTGTAAGAATAACCTCCAGGATAACCTCTTGATTCTGTTTGGAATCTCTCAGCCATTGACACTTTATTCTCATTTCACTCTTCCCCCTTTTGGTCGAGAAGGTTTTCTCAATCCCCTGATGCTGAGTCCTAGCTCATTCTAGGGAAATATAACATCTTGTAGAGTTTAGTGCAACATGATACAAATTTCACTTTGTGCTTGTATATTGTATTATCTACAAATAATATCCAGAAGCATGCTAAAATATTTCTTGATGCTAGAGATTAAAATTATTTCATATGTCAAACTAAGAATATATCAAGTCAAATTGAGGATGAAAAACAGAAATTACATAGAATACTTTGAAAATTACAAGGAAATAAAAATTCATTGATTTTTATCCAATTAGAGAAAAAATAATTTGAAACATTTTAAGCAAGGGGGGTGCGAAATGGCCAGACATATTACTTGTTTCTTGACTCACTGAACTCAGTAAAGAGCTTTTAAATGCCTTTCTTACTTTTAAAGCCCAGTGAAGCTGTTCTTTCTATTTGAATAAAGCCTCTGTCAGTTTGTAAATGTGAAAATCCATTTTCATATTGTCTATTTTTGCAATCTATAAACATAGATTTTCAAAGATGGTATGTCTTCCAGCCCACCTCTCCCGTTGAATGCTTAAATGCCAACTACCAGTCCTAAATGAGTAGATCCAAACAGGTTATCCAACTTCTATATAAATACCTCCAAATATGTGGAATGCATCATCTGCTGAAAATCTTCCCCCCCCCAGAATGCACTAATAGGTATTTATTTATGTTGATATGAAGTTACCTCTATATATTTTATATTTATTCATGTTCTTTTCACCAAAGAAAGGAAGGTGTTAATCCTTTTTCTACATGATAGTTCTTCCCATGTTTAGACTTTTGTCACATCACCCTTTCTCCTCTCCCAAAGGACTTTCTTCTTCATCCAAAATTATCCCAAGTCCCTCATGTCATGATCCTGAGTCTACTACTATCTGATACTCAGAGCTGAGCATATTGAAAATATGAGTAAAATATACATTGCCAATAGAAGAATTGCATGAAAACCCATATTATAACAAAGAATAATAATCACATTTTATGATGATTACAAAATATCTCCTTACATTTCCTTAACTATTGAATTAAAAATTTTACATTACTTTCATTATCTTTATCTTTCTTATATTTTAATATATTATCTTCATATATTTAATTAATGGTCAATTTTAGAAACATAAATACTGTCTTTTTATTACTATAGGTATCTTGCTATTTTATTTATGTTTTATCATGATATAAAGAAGTATAAAATTAGAGATTCCAAACAAATTTTTCATAAAATTATTTAACTGTCAATTTTATGGTAAGATTTCATTTAAAGATTTAAGTGAAAACTGAGCATATAGTTACACGCATGTTTGTGTTTGATTTCTTAACTTCTTTCTTCTCTTCTTCTTTCTTTTTTCTTTTCTCTTTGTCAGTGTTCGGTGGATTGGCACAGAGAACCATCACAATTTTACCTGGTATGGACTTATTTTCTGGGACGTATATATTTGCAGTCCTGTTAGCATGCGTCGTGTTCCAGTCTGGCGCCCAGGAGAAGAACTACACTGTCCGAGAAGAAATGCCAGAAAACGTACTAATAGGCGACTTACTGAAAGACCTCAACTTGTCGCTGATTCCAGACAAATCCTTGACATCTCCTTTGCAATTCAAACTAGTTTACAAAACTGGAGATGTTCCACTGATCCGGATTCAAGAGGGTACTGGTGAGATCTACACAACTGACTCTTGCATTGATCGTGAGAAATTATGTACAGGTATCTTTGTGGATTACCATTGCTTTTATGAAGTGGAGGTTGCTGTTTTGCCGGATGAAATATTTAGACTGGTTAAGATACGTTTTCTGATAGAAGACATAAATGATAACGCACCACTATTCCCAGCAACAGTTATCAACATATCAATTCCAGAGAACTCAGCTCTAAACTCTCGATATGCTCTCCCAGCAGCCATAGATCCTGATATAGGAATAAATGGAGTTCAAAACTACCAATTAATTAAGGTGCGTTTTAAAACTCTCTGTTGAAGATATTATGCCTTTTTAAATACGAAAAATGAGATCTTAGTTTACTTCAAACTTTGAGTAAGTCATCACCCCAATTTTTCAAAGTTTGACCAATGTCTAGTGGAGAAAATTTATCAATACAATTTTTGAATTGGAAGGGGCTTATGAATAGTTATGTTATATATAATAATTTTCAAGTAGTTTTTGTTTCCCTTCACAATCCATTATAGAGGTCAAAGAACTCAGCCCTGCTACTTACAAGTCAATAACTTTCTCAATATCTTACTTTTAATCCACTTATTGACATTTAGGCCACAAAATTGACCTAAAGAAGCAATTCTATATGTTAACAATTAATTCACAAACATAAATATCAATTTTTCTTAATGTTTATTTTAGATTAAAAAACTTTATCATGCCATTTGAAAAGATGCCAAATAAATTTCTTTGAGAGGGTGAACAGAGGATTTTTTTTTATTACTAGAATTCCTACACATATACAGAATAATGATAATATATTTTTCACAATGATTTAGTCAAAGCAATATCTTTAAATGTTTTCTGATCATCAGAGCAAGAACAAATTTTAGTCAGTGCACTTTTCACTTCATTTCCATTCTTTGAAAGCATAGGGTATCCATTTGTTGTAAATGATAAATAAATTTTTTAGCATAAAGTTTCACTTAATCTGAAGAATCCATTCTGGTTTGATTTGGGTCTTCAGATGGGGAGGGCAGTGGGTAGAATACATGGGATATTTGGTATTATTTGATATATGAGCAGAGGGGCCACCTATAGCAAATGAATGAATGATTCTTTTTAATTACCTATATGGCATGTACAGGAGTAGAAAGCTCAGATTTGAATATCAATGGAATGATTTTAGAAAATATGCAAAGGGACCAACTTGTAGGTTTCATTTATGGCCAGAAGATTTTCAAACTTTTATGAATATTTTCTGATTATTCACTACTAGAGTATGATTGACTTAATGATGAATGTTAAAAAATATTTTAAAAAACACATAAATAACATGGTCTGATATATAGCATATGAAAGTTATGGCCTGGATAATATATAATATTGGAAAATGATCAACTAATTCTGATATATTGTGAAGATATATTTGGTTATAAATATATTTAGGAATTGAAGGTTACAGATCTTTTGAGTGAATTCAAGTAAAATGCAGACCTGTGTATGAGAAGCAGAAATACAAAAAGAAGGGATAGATGATTTCCTTATAAATGAGTATTTTTGGGTAAGGTCCTGGTGATGATACCTCCTTTTTCTTTCTTTTTTTTTGCATAGGCAGGCACCAGGAATCAAACCCAGGTCTCCAGCATGGCAGGTGAGAACTCTGCCTGCTGAGGCACTGTGGTCCCCCCAATATCTCCTTATTTGATAAAATGGAATTATATGCAGGAGCCAGGTTCCAATTTTTTGCTTACCAATGACTAGACATACTACCTCCAGCTTAATCTTTCTTAGTTTTTCAATCATAAAATAAGGATTATACTACACATATCACAGGGGCAGAACTGAGAAAAATAAACACTGTTTTCTTTTAGAATGTCCATAGCAACTTTATTCATAATTGTTAAAATTGGAAACAATCAAAATGCCTATTAACAGAATCAATGAATTGTAGTATATTTATACAATGTAATACTATACAACAACGTGAATCAACAAATACAACATGCAACATAATAAATTGCAGAAGCATAACACTGAACCAAAGAAACCAGACAGAAAAGGCTGCATAATATATAATTCCATCCATTTGAAGTTTAAAAACAGGCAAAAAGAATCTAGTATGTTGGATTAATATCCTTGGGTGGTGGTATAATGACTGGAAGAGGGCATGCACAGGGCCTCTAGAGTGCTGCTGTTGTGCCATTTCTTGATTTCTTGCCAGTGTTTTGCATGTATTCAGTATATGAATTATATCTTAACAAGAGGTTACCAAAAAAACAAACTCAAAATGAGATACCACTATGTACCCAATAAAAAGTCCAAAATTAAAAGGATAAATAATACCAAGTGTGGGAAATGTGTGGAGAACTGAAATTTTCATTCAAAGCTAATGAGAACATAAATTAGTACAATCATTTTGGAAAAGTATTTGGCAATATCTATTAAAGCTGAATATGCACATACTCCATGACACATCAACTTTGCTCCTGATTATGTGCTCTCAAAAGACATGCATGAGAATGTTCATAGCAGTATTAACCCAAATTGGAAAGAATCCATATGTCCTTCAATGCTGCATGAGCCAACTAAGACCAGTTAGACCAGTTACAGCCCTGAAATGCAGAAAAGTTCACCTGTTTGGTAATATCCTTATGGGGAACAGGAGATAATGGATAAATATTCCAGCCTCCCTTTCTCCCATATTTCAGACAATTCTGGAAGGCATTATATATTCAGCCTCCAAAACAAGCCATTAATGACTTTTCCTCCTTTGCAAACTCAATCCCCATTTCCTCACCCTGCTTCCTGGGATCATTTCCCAAATAAACTACTGCACACAAGTTTTTTCTCAAATTTTTCTCTTACAGGGAGTTTGAGACTATATATATAATTTAAATTATATATAGTTTAAAGACAGGCAAAACCCACCTATGGTGATAGATTTCAGTTGAGTGGTTACCTGGAGAGTGTAGTGATGGCGGTGGGCATGAGAGAGGTTTCTGGGGTGCTGGTTATGTTCCAGTTTTGATCTGAGTGGTATTTAAATGGGCATGTTCACTTTGTAAATTTTCATCAAGTTGTATACTTAAGATATATATGTTAATTTTTTTAATTTATGAATGCAGGTATTGAGGGATAAGAGTCCTGTTAGGATAGTAGGTTTTGTATGGGACATTTTTCTTAGGTGTTGAAATTCTCAAAGGTTAACTGCAATGGGCATGCCCATCTTTTTAAAATAAAGGCCCTTTTTTTTCTCTTACCCTTGGCATCAGATACAGATTATAAGGGATGGTTGGTTTACACTAGGAGATGATTGTGAAATATTCCAGTGAAAGTAGGGGTGATGAAATACTTCTGAAAGAATGCATCTTTTTTTAGATAGACATGCAGCATTACAACACTCTTCCAGGCATATTGTGATGAGTTAATTCTTCAGCTTTGATTGATACTTTTGCTGCCTGTTTCCAAGATTGCCTCATCCAGTGCTAACCTTCCCCCACTTCTTCTTTTTTTCCCATTCATTCATTTGATGAATATATGTCAGGCACTGTGCTAAACACTGGGAATATACTGGTGTAGTCCCTGTTCTCAGTGAGTTTCCACTCTAATAAGGAAAACTCACTAATTAAATAATCATACAAATTAATGAATGAAATTACCCTTAGTGCTACAAAAAAGATTCCTGGTTTCATGAGAGCCTATTGTACTGGTTAAGGAAGGGAAGCTTCTTGGAGGAAGTGAGAGCTGAGATATGAAGGATGAACAGAAGTTAACTACGGGACCAAATATGCAAGATCCCATGGAGGAAGAGAGCATTGGAAGTAAAAATTACCAAAAGTCCTGTGTGGTTGCAGCAGAGAGAGCGAAGGGGCATTTGATAAAAAAACTGGACATATGGATAAGGATCAGACCATTCATGGCCCTGCAGACTGTGTTAAGAAATTTTGTCATTATACTAGCAAAGCCACTAGAGAATTCTCAGTGGAGGAATGCCATGATTATATGTGTGTTCTGAAAACAACATTGTGGCTGTTGTGTGGAGAAGTGATTGGAAAGGGATCAAAGTGAAAGTGGATAGACAGAAGGCTAATTCAGGAGCAAGGCAATGGTAGGTTGGACTGGGATGAAAGAAGGCAAGATGGGTAGAAGTAGGATGATTTAACAGGTATTTAGGAAGTACTTGGACTATAACAGTAGCTATAATATCTGGTGCCCTCTTTACTTCTTATCAGTGCAAATACAGTGATTATGTCAATTAGGTGCAGGAGTCTGCATTTTGTTAAACTTGATTATTAGTGTGGTTCAACTAGCATACTACTTATGAAATAAAGATGTGTGATGATGTTGTACCTGGATTGTGCATGGGATATTTTGAAATGGCAAAGAAAAGTACAAATATTGCTCAAGGAGAAAACTGAGATGAGAACTCCCATAAGGTTGCAAAGGAAAAAGCCCAGTGGTTGTGGTGGTAAGAGCTGAGACCAGTGAAAAATGAAAAAAAAACAATATAAGAAGACCAAATCCAAAGTAGGACAATGCTTCCCAAGACTCATAAATATCTAATACTGCAACAATGTGCTTCTCTTTCATGAAAAATGAGTTTTTGGGTAATTCACATGAAAACAAGATTCCCAGGGAAAGTGAGGGACTCTGCTAGGAGATTAATATGTTGGAGACTATGTACATTCTTACATTCAATGTAGGTGCTTAAGAGTGACAATGCAGCAACTTAACAAAGGAGTGTTGTCATGTGCCAGACCCACAGGGTGAGATAGTGGACCCTGTGTATGTAGCCTGGTTGATTGCTAGGCCACAGCAGGAGAAATGATCAGGATTGTACTCCCCAGGTGAGAGGGAGTGAAAAATAGCAATACTGAGGCTGTTTCTAGAGGCAGAATGATAACTGAGTAAGTGTGGGTGCTGACAAACTTCCCTGGGATGTGGGGTGGTGGAGGCAGCTTATCCAGCTGCCCATGGCAGAGAGCTGGAACACACTTAACAGGTAGAATGATAAGATCAGTCTAAGATGGGAATCCAAACAAAGACAGAGCAGACCTCCACAGCATTTTCAGCAGTTGGGTTGATAAAAGCTGCAACTTCTGTAGGGCATGCAGATAGTTGAAGTTCTGGAAAAAGGGTATGTTTAGCTGCATGAGGGGAAAAATGTACCACATACAGGGAGGAATATTGTGTATTTGGAAGAAGTTGAGGTTTGGGGAGATTTCCCCATTAGGTACAAGAAGGTCTTGGAACTATATTCTCTCATGCCCTTCTGGAGCAAGTATCTGTTTGGGTTAACAACAACAACAACAACAAAATACCTACAGAATTCTGTACTTCTGTAAGAAAATTCAGAAGCTGGAAATGGATAGAAGTTTCAAAGTTGTCTAACTTGATAGGTGGGTTTTCAGGCCCAATTTTTAGTTTGTTTGTTTGGTATGCCCTACACTCAAACCAGAAATTCATTGTGGCTTGTGTGGATATTCAAGGGTGACTCAATCTGTCCAATTGGACCACTTTCACATAAAGAGGTCCCTGTGCAGAAGAGCAGTCTTTTTTTGACACTCTTCTAAAGACATTACTAACTATTTATAATGGCCACCAAATGTCAAGAAAGAGGGAAGACATTGTGCAATCATAGCATTGTCCTAACAAAGTGATTTCTGCAGGAAAATTTGAAAGTTTATGGGTTTGAGTTAAAAAAAAACATTAAAATAGGTTTCAGAGTGCCCTAGAACTAAGGAAGATGGGTGGAGTAGGCTGTTGTCTGTTTTCTCACTGTATTTCTGAACCCTAACATTGCCCCCTGCATGGCACAACACTTCAGCTCTTAGGCATTGTTCAATAATGGGTTTTCCCAACTGTTGGATCCATGGACCACTTCTAGTCCTTAGTGAGCAGAATGGAGAGAAAAATCTTGTGGAAATATATCCCCCCCCAACACACACACCTTTCATTAGGTTTTAGAGAAGGTACTGGGAATGTTTTTTTTAAATCTTTTTTATTAATTTTTATTTTTTTTAAATATGACAACAAAGAAACACAAACATTCTTAACATATGACCATTCCATTCTACATATATAGTCAGTAATTCACAATATCATCACATAGTTGGATATTCATTATCATGATCACTTAGAACATTTGCATCAGTTCAGAAAAAGAAAAAGACAACAGAAAATATTCATACATGCTATACCACTTACCCCTCCCTTTCTTTTTTTAAATTATTTATTTTTTCTTTATGATACATAACCACATACAAACACAAACATTCTTATCATATGATCATTCCATTCTTGTTATATAATCAATAACTCACTATCATCACAGTTGTGTATTCATCATCATGATCATTTCTTAGAATGTCTGCATCAATTCAGAAAAAGCAATAAAAAGAAGACAGAAAAAAATTCATACATACCATACCACTTACCCCTCCCCTTCACTGATCACCAGCATTTCAATCTACTAAATTTATTTTAACATTTGTTCCCCCTATTATTTATTTATTTTTAATCCATATGTTTTACTTGTCCATCGATGAGGTAGACAAAAGAAGCATCAGACACAAGGCTCTCACAACCAAATAGTCACACTGTGAGAGCCATATCATCATACAATTATCTTCAAGAAACATGGCCACCAGAGCACAGCTCCACATTTTCAGGCAATTCCCTCCAGCCTCTCCATTACATCTTGACTAACAAGATGATATCTATTTAATGCATAAGAATAACTTCCAGGATAACCTCTCAACTCTGTTTGGAATCTCTGAGCCATTGACACCTTATTTTGTCTTATTTCACTCTTCCCCATTTTGGTCAAGAAGATTTTCTCAATCCCTTGATGCTGAGTTCCAGCTCATTCTAGTATTTCTGTCCCACATTGTCAGAAAGTGGGAGTTATGTCCCACATTGAGAGGGGGAGGGCAGTGAGTTTGCTTGCTGTGTCAGCCTAGAGAGAGAGGCCACATTTGAGCAACAGAAGAGGTTCTCTTGGGGGTGATTTAGGCTTAATTTTAAGTAGACTTAGCCTATCCTTTGCAGGATTAAGTTTCATATGAACAAACCCCAAGATTGGAGGCTCAGCCTATTGCTTTGGCTGTCCCCATTGCCTGTGAGAATATCAAGAATTCTCCTCTTAGGGAAGTTGAATTTTCCCCCTTTCTCACTATTCCCCCTAGGGGACTCTGAAAATACTTCCCTATTCACTGTTCAAATCTCTCTGGGATTTATCTGAGCATCACTCTGGACAAACTTACAAAATCTCATGCTCTACTCAAGGTTCCAAGTACTATGGTGGTCAATTAAGCTGTCCACATAAGTTATATTAGGAAATGCACTAGTCAAAATATAAATTTTGCACCAAATAAACATTTTTTGCTTGTCTCACATATAGGTTAAAGTTTTAAAATATTAATTATCATCTATTTTCAATACCCTGCATTACTGACATTCCTCTGTTCTTCCTCATGCAGAAACATTTTAAATTTGCACATTTAATCACTATCATTACATACTCTAGGCATTCCAAGATTATATATACCATCTCAATCTTTATTGTAAATCTTTCCTTCTGATTTCATTTGTGCCTACAGGCCTCCTCACTCTATCATTCTCACATTCAGCTTCATTCAGTGTTCTAACGTTATTGTATTACGGTTAGGTAGTATTGTGCTATCCATTTCTGAATTTTTACAATCAGGTACTGGGAATCTTAGAGACTGTTGCTTGTAGTTTGGAAACAGTTAAGTCACTATTGGTGATTATTTCCTGAATCCTAGAACCAGAGGCACTATTTCCTCTTTTAGGGTTCAAAAACCTTGGAGGTTAAGTCAGGCTGCTTAACTTTAGGACCATTTAATCACTGTGAAATTGAAAAAAAAGTATTTGAATCTCTCTGAAAATCTATGAAACATGAGAATAACTACCATACTACTTAAAAGGACTGTTGTGAGAATTGCATAAGAGTCCGTGGTGCCTGCTTGTCCAGGCATGATGTTGGCTGTGTGTATAAAACCTTCTGAAGGTGTGAACAACATGGACAAGGCCTGCAATACCCTGCAGTTTTACTGTATTCCTTCATACAAGGGAATCTTCAATGTCAGGGTCTAGAGCCTAGAAATAAGTGTTAACAATAAACTAAGGATGCAAAATATCTTGGAAATAGTCAGATTTGTTCACATATGTTCCTGAGTTATCTGTATTTGTTTAGATATTTCTCCATATTCTCTAGTACTGTGCTAATGAATATATTCACCACCAGTCTCATGTGGCCATTTAAACTGACTAAAAAAAAAAACTCATGCTAGCCATATTTCAAGTTCTCAATAGCCACACATGACTAGTGGCTACCATATTTATCAGTACATGATGAAACATTTCCATCACCAGAGAAAAGTTCTATTGGAAGGTGCTGTTGTTTTAGAGTGACAGGACTATTAAATTTGGATTACTTCGCTTTGCCTCAATTTCAAAGAACAAGAATCTTGCCTCCCTCCCTCTACTCTAGCTTTTCTCACCTGTAACCCTGCCTAGATATCTTCTTATGTGTTTTCTAATTTACAATAATCTTGTTTTTCTTGTTTTCACTGTTTCTCTTTGTTGTTATGACTGGTTGCCTTTGTAAGACATAGAGGCTTTAAGCTTCAACAAGCTGGTACTAATCTCACAATCTTTGCAAGTTTTGGACATTGGGATAACATCTGAACTCTAAAAGGGAAATCTCTTTTCCAGCATTTCAAATTTGTTATCCACTCCAACTTTCAGTTGGTTCCTTCTATTGCTGAGACTGCAACAAATTACCAAATATCCTAAGCTACTGAGCTCCAAGGAACAATTCCTCAATTATGAATTAGGCAGCATCAGAAAGATGTTTCAGAGAATTTCTTCTTTTAATCATCTACCTCTCTCCTGCTTTTCAACCTTGGAAATAGCTTCCAAGCTATTTTCCTAGATTTGATGGCACAGTGAGAAAGCCCATTGTTCTGATTTTTACACCCTTCAAATGCATCTTCATATTTAAGCACTAAGTTTTGAGTAGAAACATCTGCATAGAAGATTTTAAAACATTTGACTGTTTAAAGAAATGTGAATTGCAAATTCTTTTAGTTTGTCAAACTACCAGAATGTAATATACCAGAAATGGAATGGCTTTTAAAAAGGGAACTTATTAAGTTGCAAGTTTACAGATCTAAAGCCACGAAAATATGCAAGTTAAGACATCCAGAGAAAGACACCTTAACTCCAAAGAAAGGGTCAAGGAAGTTCGGGGTTTCTCTCTCAGCTGGTAGGGCACATTGCCAGCTTTCTCTCCTTATTTCCTTCCCTGAGGGTGTTTTGGCTCTAAAACTTTTTCCAAAATGGTTCCCTCTTAAAGGACTCCAGTAAGCAACCCTATCTTGAATGGGTGGAGACACATCTCCATGGAAACCATCTAAACAAAAATTACCTCCCACAATTGGGTGGGTCACATCTCCATGGAAACAATAAAAAAGATCCCACTTAACAATATCAAATGAGGATTAAAGAACGTGTATCTTGGGGCACATGATAGCTTCAAACTGGCACACAACTAAAGGCTTATTATTTGAACTAGTAAATTGTGTAACAGAGTTGGTGCTATCTCTAAAGGAGCTCAGTCCAATAGAACTTTCTACAAAGAGGAAAGTTCTATCATCTATGGATATCCAATATAGTTACCACTATCCCATGTGGCTATTAAGCATTTTAAATGTGGTTAGTGATATAAGGAACTGAATTAACTTTCCATTTAATCAAATTTTAATTTTAATAACCACATGTGGATGGTGACTACCATATTGGGCAGCACAGCCTAAAGAGAGAAAAATAGTTTATTTGGGAGACAAAAATTAGCAGGAAAAACAAAAATAATATCTTACCAAATTTAAATATGGTGTTAGTAATAGGGCCTCTCCTCCTTACCATCCTAACAAATGTGCTGTTTTAAAATGCGGTGCTTCATTCAAGGAATACTTTTGTCAAGTCTCCCTCAGAGCAGCTTAATGAATTTGCAAGAAATTTCTGGCTTGTCTTGAAAACTGGACAAATTCAGATGAAAAATAAACATACTGGCATAATTTAAGCTTTGTTAAAATGTGTTTTAATTTAACTGTTTTTGAAAAGCTGTCAGAGAATGACAAAATGCCAGGTTCACTAATGGTCTTCAGATGAGCCTTTGCAATAGAAATGCTCTAAATTTCTTTCTGCTTTAGAATGTGTGATAAATTTAAAGTAACCTGTACCATGTACCTAAAGAAATGGGTTATTTATATGGCCCCAAGCACAAATAATATTCTGTTTGCTTTTCAAAAATAATTACAACAAAACATAAAGCATAGGTTAGGCCTTACAGAGGGTCATGGCATTGGTGGCATCAAATTGGTACATTTTGACTTACAGAAAAAACTTGCATTGAAAGTGTTTATGTATGGGAGACAAGAGGAAAAGAAAGGAAATGTTATTATTCATCCATAATGTTTAGTAAATTTTACAGTGTAAGGTAAGTAGGCCATCTATAATAATTTTAAAAGGCTCTCTTTTCTGCAAAATCAGATGAAAATTTAATTAATATTAATTTGCTCTATTTTTAATGAATAAACATGGATAGTAAAATCACACAACTGTTTATCTTAGCAAAGGTGATTATAAAATGCATATGTTCAGATTGTAAAAGGAGAGAAGGGAGAGATTTAAAGGAAAATTATAGCCAAAATAAGGTCCATGTACAGATAAAGAGGTACTGCTATTGACATTTCTATATTAACTAACTGAAAATAAATGCACTGTTTGCAAATATTTATTAAATTTAGCAATAATGTACAAATATAAAGTAATATGACTTGAAACTTAGAGTATTTACTTTTAAAACTTTGACAGACACATAAAATGTATTTATAATTTAAATGACTTTTGCATATGATTTGGCATTAACAGAAAAGGTATTATTATTCCACATTTTAAATATTTGCAAAATGAGTTTGAGAGAGATATGCCTTGTTTATTATCATATTGCTCATAAGTGGTACAGTTGGGAAACAGAATAGAGTCTTATTACTCTCAGATTTGATACATAGACAAACAGATAGATAGATAGATAGACTGACAAATGGGTAACCTTAAGGGTGAGGATTACATCAAGTTCATGACACAAGAGGAAGGGAGTGAAAGTTGGATCAAAAAAGAGAAAGTGAGGAATGAAAGAATAAAATGATTGCCAACTGATTCTACTTAGTTAAAAGAAAAACAAGTTAAAATAAAACTTATCTATGTAAACTTGGTAAGGTTAATTTTCAACTTTTTAAGAGAACAGGTTACTGTATGAAGAAAAAGAAAAACAATAATTTGTAAATTATTGATGTTGGTTGCCACTTAAAATATATGCAGAAGTGAAATCTATTTTAATTGTATTTTATAAAGGCATGCTATAATGAAGGTTCACCATGATTTTTTTATATAATTTTCCCTTAATTTGGACTATCATTGCTAAATATTTCTTTAAATATATATATATATACACACACACACATACACACATTAACGCCATTGAGTTTTTGGGGTATTTGATTTGACAAGGCTGTTGGCCAGGAGTAGGAAATGACAGTGTCTCTTTAACATCTACTTTATTGTTTCAATGGTCTGTCATTTACAAAACGTTTTTGTTTTTAATATTCTAAGTCTCATTGGCAGGGATCTATATTTTCACAAATAGAAATGTCCTTCAAGCACCAAATCTGGCTCAAGGAATGTATGTAAACCACAGGGACCAATTTCTCCCCATGGTTAGGACTCAGGGAAAATTAATTTTTATCATATTGCTGCATATCCCTTCATTTTCTGCTCCAGATTTCCATCTTCCCTTGCATATATCAGCATTAAAATTTCTATAGTAGGTCAGTAAAAGTGTATATTAATATAGCCCAGTGATAGTGTACTGATTGGTTCCCTTGAGGCAGGTTTCCCAGAAGACATTCTCATCTTTTCCACCAACCTCAAAAGAAAATTTAATCTTGGAAAGAGTCCTTTCATATAGTCAAGGCCCATGTGCCCTTGTTTCTATTTTAATTATAAACAAGCATATTTGGTTTGTACTTTCAAAACTAAATGAAAATTAAACATCTCCATTGATTAAGAGCAAGATGTGGATGTATGAAGCTAAGGTTAGAGAATTACTTTTGTTTTGATATCTGGGATTAGAAAACACAAGTCATGAAAATCTCATCTACCATTAGGTTTAGCAATCTGGATTCAAACTGACTAGAGCTGGGAGGGCATTGGATAAAATATCATGGAGACAAGAAGCAAATGAACTTTATTATTTTGAACAAATAATATTTCTTTATTTTATGTAACCATAACTCAAAGTGCTGTGTGACATAAGGAAAAATGAGAAAAAAGATTTTTTAATATTGCAGGCAGACTATGCTATAACAAATGATGTGTATAACTATTTTAGAAAGATTCTTTTGCCCCAGGAGACTCACAGGAGTTTGAATATATTGATTTCCTCATTTTTTCATCTTTAACATGAAGGATTTCAACTCCATTACTTCAAAGTTTATCCTTTCAGCTCTAAAACTATTTGATTTTATGATCTATGAATTCTATGTTATGCAACAACATTTTTCCAGCTATTTTGGAAAGCAAAAGAGACAACAATTAAATGCTTACTAATTACTATTAGGTCCCTGAGGCTGGGGATTATTATCAACTTGCACATTCTATGAGGACAAATGACAACATAAAACTCCTCTTCATAAATGACATCAGGTCTTATTAAAATTAGAGTATGACACTAATAGGATTAAGTAACTTTTGATTTCATTACTATCAGAGGTCTGGTTAATATTCATCTGCCTTTAGTTAAACACACATGTTATTACTAGAACCACATTGTTCTAGTCTACCAAAGTTGCCAGAATGCAACACACCAAAGATGGATTGGCTTTTAATAAAAGGGGTTTTATTTAGTTAAAAATGTATAGTTCTTCAGAGGAAAGGCAGCTAACTTTCAACTGAGGTTCTTTCTTATGTGGGAAGGCTCAGGGTGATCTCTGCTGGCCTTCTCTCCAGGCCTCTGGGTTCCAACAACTTTCCCCCGAGTGATTTCTTTCTGCATCTCCAAAGGCCTGGGCTGAGTTGTGAGTGCTGAGATGAGGTATGCTAAGCTGCTTGGGCCATGCTACATTGAGCTTTCTCATTTAAGCATCCATCCAACTAAATGAAACAGCATTCCTTGCAGCAGGCACACCTCCTAGCTAACTGCAGATGAAATCAGTGACAGATGAGCTTCACATGTCATTGGCTCATGTCCACAGCAATAGAACTAGGCATCTTCACCTGGCCAAGTTGATGCCTGTACCTAACTACCACATACAGAACACGTATATCTTGAACATTTTCGATAGCTCACTTCTCAAAGTTATAAATTAAGATTCTAATGAATTATTGTGTTTTCAAGGCTGATTAATTTATGCATACAATCATGTCCCTAAACCTACAACTAACTACAAGAATTTTATTTTTATTAAGTATAGCTTTATTGATCTGGTACTCCACTGTTCACATTATCTAAATAAAAATCAATTTGTTGCTTAATTTTGTGCTTGCCAAAAGGAATGATTTACTGACAACCTGTTGTAGTTTGCTAGCTGCCAGAATGTGATATACCAAAAACAGAATGACTTTTAAAAAGGGAAATTTGTTAAGTTGCAAATTTACAGTTCTAAAGCCATGAAAATGTCCCAATTAAAGTAAGTGTATAGAAATGTCCAAATTAAGGCCCCAACAGTAGGCAACCTTCACTCAAGAAAGGCTGATGAAGTTCAGGGTTTCTCTCTCAATGGGAAAGGTACATGGCAAATATGGCAACATCTGGTAGATTTCTCTCCAAGTTTCAGGTTTCATGAAGCTCTCCCAGGGGCTTTATCCTTCTTCATCTCCAAAGGTCTCTGGCTGCGTGGGTTCTCATGGTTCTCAAACTCTCAAGCTTTTTCCAAAAGGTTTCCTCTTTTAAAGGATTCCAGTAAACTAATCAGGATCCACCTGCGATGGGTGGAGTCACATCTCCCTCTAATCAAAGGTTAAAACCCATAATTGGGTGAGTTGCATCTCCTTGGAAATAATCTAATCTACAGTTCTGAATAGGGATTAAAAGAAATGGTTGCCTCCACAAGATGGATCAGGATTAAAACATGGCTTTTCTAGGGCACATAATCCTTTCAAACTTGTACACTATCTAAGATAAAATACATATTTATACAAAATCAAAATTATTTGGCATAGAACTCCTTAATGAAAACATAGGGTTTTCTTACACACTTCTAGTTGGCTTCTAGATTCTGATCAATGTTAATAACTAAGATAATACATATCCCAATATGAGTAGCTTGGTATAAATTATTTTCATCCGCACTGCTTTATATTGATGATATAAACAACACTTTGTGCTGTGGAGATACTCTTAGTGAGTGAAGAATGATCTTTCATCTAATATTAGATAAAAAGTTTAAAAGGATGGGTAACATTCTTGGTGTCTTTGTATCAGAAATGATAAAAGAAATGATGTCA
The DNA here is from genome assembly GCA_004026745.1 of Myrmecophaga tridactyla. Lineage (NCBI taxonomy): Eukaryota > Metazoa > Chordata > Mammalia > Pilosa > Myrmecophagidae > Myrmecophaga > Myrmecophaga tridactyla. The sequence goes on from PVIY010003119.1 coordinate 116,143, forward strand.
TTTTTCATAGAAATTTCTTATTTTGTTTACATTTAATCTATAAAATAATTTATATAGTTTTATGCTTTTCTGAAGATATGTGTTTGGCCATTTTCTGAGAATTTTTTATTAATAAAACCTATAAATGCATGTGAAAAAATACTTCTCATTTAAAAACCAAATATTAAAGAATTCAATATTCTTTTCCCTTCATAATTATCAGTTTACAGTCATCTTCACAAAATCAATCAGAAAAGTGTGAATGATTAAGCAATATGATAGCATAATAGATCAAATAAATTGTTTTGGCCACAAATTAAATATTATTAGATTTTGTTGGAGTGTCTTTTAGTTTCTGAATGCAGATGGAAGTTACTTGAAGAAGGAAAGTATACAATTCAATTTAATTTAAAAAAGCAAAACTTGCATTTCTTAAATATTTTTGAAATGTTCAGTATACATTGGTGTTTTTCTTGCAGAAATTATTATATCTTCATGAATCTTATTTTACAAAGATGTGGTATGTTTATTTGATACTTAAAATGTCAAATACTTATTACCCAGAGTGGAGTGTATGAAAATAGATTACACACACACAGACACAATCACATGTGCATCTTTTAGCAACTAAGGTGATTAAAAAATAGCTGTTCATATATTTTTCACTTACTGTGAAAGGTAAGAGGTCATTTTAAATGACTAATCCAAAGAAATCTATTATTTTTCTTTTTTTTGCATTTTTTTATAAACTTTTTTATTAATTAAAAAACTTAACAAAAAAACATTAAAATATCATTCCATTCTACATATACAATCAGTAATTCTTAATATTATCACATAGTTGCATATTCATCATTTCTTAGAACATTTGCATAGATTTAGAAAAAGAAATAAAAAGACAACAGAAAAAGAAATAAAATGATAATAGAGAAAAAAAGATTATACATACCATACCCCTTACCCCTCACTTTCATTCACCACTAGCATTTCAAGCTGAATTTATTTTAACATTTGTTCCCCCTATTATTTATTTTTATTCCATATGTTCTACTCTTCTGTTGATATAGTAGCTAAAAGGAGCATCGGACACAAGGTTTTCACATTCACAGAGTCTCATTTTGAAAGCTATATCATTGTTCAATCATCATCAAGAAACATGGCTACTGCAACACAGCTCTACATTTTCAGGCAGTTCCCTCCAGCCTCTCCACTACATCTTGAACAACAAGGTGATATCTACTTAATGCATAAGAATAACCTCCAGGATAACCTCTCGACTCTGTTTGGAATCTCTCAGCCATTGACACTTAGTCTCATTTCACTCTTCCCCCTTTGTTCGAGAAGGTTCTCTCAATCCCTTGATGTTAATTCTCAGCTCATTCTAGGGTTTTTCTCAGTCCCTTGATGCTGAGTCTCAGCTCATTCCAGGATCTCTGTCCCACGTTGCCAGGAAGGTACACATCCCTGGGAGATGTCCCACGCAGAGAGGGGGAGGGTGGTGAGACTGCTCATCATGTTGGCTGGAGAGAGAGGCCACATCTGAGCAACAAAAGAGGCTCTCTTGGGGGTGACTCTTAGGCCTAAATTTTAAGTAGACTTGACCTATCCTTTGTGGGGTTAAGTTTCATATGAACAAACCCCAAGACTGGGGGCTCAGCCTATAGCTTTGG